>JAWWEQ010027657.1:0-17186 GCA_035583055.1 Torymus tubicola
GAACACTCCAACTGCAATTTACAATTATAGTTGGTCTGGTTAGTTCGAAGGAAGGCAGAACGCCGTGCGTTCTCAGCCGTATTCCACGAATGCAACCATCCCTTCCGTGACGTGAGAAGGGCGCGGGAATGGAGAGGCGCTGTGCGTTTTCGCCGACCCCTTTTTTTGCGATATTTAAGTAGTTTTCATAGTTGCGTAGTAGGGCCGATTATTCCGGTCAATTGCGATATTTATATTTGTCAATCGATATAAAAAAAAAACATGTTTCTTTTTTTTGCATTAAATTGAAATTAGTAATGATAACAAGACAACCTTTAATTCATTTTAATCAATTTCCTTCACCCCTTGTTTGTTTTTTTTTTTTGTTAATTCATAAGCAAATTTCATGGTAATACGAGATTTCTTTTTTTGTATTCGCGCCGGTTGTGCAGGTAGGAATTCATGTGAGAGTTCTCGGTTAATCTTTTTTTTGAATCATGCAGGTTTTGTTTTCACTTGGAAAGGGAAGCCTGTGATCACAGAACACCGTAAGAGTTGTGTCTACATTTTTAGTATTAATTTAATTCTCAGAACCTTTTCAGAAGAACACGTTTTATTCATTTTCATTATGAACTAATCTATAAATTGAATACGATAATTCACTCATTTTATATTCATACAAACGATGCATAGCTTCTGGAGGACATACATATCTAGTGTTAATATATTGTTTTATTTCATCATATTCAAGTTCTACATTATCTATTATATCATTAGTATCTACATTGTCACCCTCTGCAATTTTACTATAAGTTTTCATTTCAATCAAAGCACAATCATGACCTTTATAGCAATATTTAAATAAGTACTTGATGCTCAATATAGTTGAACAGACTTCAACATTAACATGACAATTAAACAATAGCAGCAAATAAGGGTTATAAGGAACTACAAATCTATTGCCTGCCCATTTATTGCCAGGATAATGTATTATGTTACCATCGTTTCTTCTTCGGTATAATGGATATCTTGTAGTATTGTACATTGTAGAGTTATTAAACGGCTTTGGAAAATTTTTTGTACATTTTTCTTTTTTTTCATCCATGCAAGGAGAATTGAGGTTTTGTTCACCACATGGACCATGTATCATAAATTTTTTTACAATTTCATATAAATATGGGTTATTCACCTTATCTGGAATTTCCGAAAATATATATTTATCTACTTTATCAGCGTTATGTAGTTTATCTTCTGCATCTAAAAAAATTAGCATCTGGTAAGCCTCTTTTTTGAAATTCAATTACGAAAGTAAAGGCTATACATTTTCCAAAAATGCATTTATTTACGTCCACGACGTGAGAGTCATTCTAATATTTATTCGAGCATTTATTTTTTTTCTAGTATTTAATCATTTATTTAATTTTGGGTATTTATTGATTTATTTATTGTCGAGTACTCATTAGAATGGCTAACGCTGAAGGGCTGTATAAAATAATAATTGTTCAAAAATATTCTGCAAATTGTCCGTATATTTTGTTCATTTTTCTTGTTAAAAAATTTTTCTAAAATTTCAAATAAACCAAACGAGCGTTAGCGAGTCAGGTATTTTCGCTAGTCGTAGATTATAGTGAAATTAAATAAACTAAAATGTTTTTATAAATACATATAGTTATAAGAACTCGCAATATAAGAACGTCAGTCATTCCTTTTCCTTTCGTTATTTTACAGTCAAAACATTGAGTGAATACACATTAGTTCTTAATACATAAAAATTACGTTATACTAAAATATTGATAATAAATACAACAAAACTTAATGACAGTATTATTTCAATTTATAAATATTTATTATCATTTAAAACTTTCAAAATTTATTTTATTCATCAAACGGTATCCAGAAAAAGATTTTTTTAAAGGACTATGTTTCAGGATAAAAACGATCAAAAAACCTCTATTACTGCTTATTTTAGCTAAAATTAGTTATATTTATGCCTCTGCTATTTACACGTCAGATTTATGTAATGAAACTTATTGTCTGAATCAATGTACTTTACATCTGACGTGCGTTTAGCAAGAGTCTTATTTTAATTTAGAATTTTTTTAATAAATATAGTTTTAAGCTAAAGTTTGCAACCACTGAACGTCTATGTATGAGCTTGTTCATTTAACTCTATTTTCAAACCTAGCTTTACACTTCTCGAAAAATATATGAAAAAAACTGTTTAGGTTTTGAAGTTCAGAAGTGCAAAGTGTTTTAGACTTGATAAGGAATTTATTGTCTCGGAAAATTAAGTAATTGCAAACCTTGCTTATAACCTCGAAAAACAAAATAAATAAATAAGGTGTAGCACTAAAAGCATTTGCAGTGACTCGTTGTCTTTGAAATTTTATTATAATTACTTTTAATAATTGCAATGATTCTTTTTTCTCTGAGTAGGAGTTAATGTGTCTGTGAGAGTATATATCACGTAGTTAAAAAAAACATTTCAGATATTTGACACCTTTATGACTACTAAGCATCGACAAAATATATAGTCGACATTATTTGAAAAAATATATTGAAACTTAATTCACATCCAGCTCACTTCTGAAGTTCAATCAATCGTTTTACTATAATAAATTGTTGCTTATAGATGTTTCGAAATCAAAATCAACCGTAATTCAAGTAAATAACTAAATTCGAGATATTCCGTCACTCACACATCCGCGAGAGTTCCTTAGGTGGTGCCCATTTCGCCAGAAGAGAGTACGCGCACACATTCATGAAAGCTTCGCCAAGGCCAAGACCCATTCTGCCCACACACGCGCCCTTCCAGTCAGCCAATTTGACTAACAGCGGGATGAAAAGGCTTGCCGTGCTGCCAAACAGCAGCCCGCAGCTAAAGAGACGTTTCGGACTGAACAGGTTGACGAGGTAGCCGCTCGGGATGAGCAGCGCCATGAAACCCCAGTTGAAGGCGCTCACTACTAGGGATATCTCCCCGGATGTCCAGCTGTGCTGTAACGGTCTTATTTTTATTTGATTCGGGAAAGTGTTTTGCTCAAATGATGTCTTAAGATTGTTTTATATTTTGATTTTTGGGAGGAAATGGTTTGGATTGCATCCTTGAAATTTCGCCAAATCATTGATGTGAACGAGTTTTATGTAACATAATTATCTTAACTCATTAGTTTTCTATATAATGGGAAATAAATTGTTAGATTTTTTTTCAAGGGTTTTAAGGTCGAACCTCTTACAAAATAGTTTTCAAGTGATAATTAGAAACGCCTCATATATTTTTTCTTTAATTATTTAAATTTACTTAATACAGACTTGTAATGCAATTTATAAAACAAAAAATTTTTTTATTTTTGTATGAAAAATTGTTTCATACTCACTGATTTTATATCAATTTTTATATAAATTGTTAAAAATCATGAAATTTATTCTCTAAAATACCGTAAGTATTATAAACTGTATTGTTAAGTACCATATGATTATAATATAGCCCATCATCCAACATAACCTATATCTCGATCTGGATGTAATTTGAATCTGGATTAAGTTTATTTATGCTCATATCATTTTGATTGTCGACTTTGATTGCTGATGTATGTTAAATAATACAAAAAGACAGAAAGAATGATGGAAAGAAAAGGAAATTTTTAAACATTTTTCATCATCTATACATTAAAAATAGTTGGCAATCAAAATTCGATCAAACCTTAATAATTCAATTTTTGGAAAACATTATTGGAGTATTGACCAACTATTGATATTTGGAAATTCCTTGGAGATTCTTTCAAACTAATTAAATATCTAAAAATATTTTGTTCTGCTATAAGGAACGCGCCAATTTTTTTGTTACAGATCGTAATATTTGATTTATCTGATTAAACGTCATAGTTAGATTTGTTGCGGTACTGTTACTAGCTCATCTCCCTTTTCTTGGTGGCCTTGTTTGTCGAATGAATAATTTAAAAATTATTGACAAAAATTAAAATTTCTATTCTTTCAGAGCTTTTACTGTAAAAAAGCAATATAATTTTAATGATCGATGATCGTTTTTATCACACAAATAAAACTTACGTCTTTAAAGTCTGTTATAGCTACGATGGCAACGGTGAAGGAATAGTTTAACGCAGATCCACTGGTCACGCATACCGTTATCAACAAGAGCTGGGCATGTCTTGTACCAAATTTTCCTATAATGAAAATTTCATATAACACTAACACTTTCTATTTATACCATGTTGGTAATACATACGCATAAATGACATTATGAATGGCGCTGCACAGTCGGAATGTAACAAAACTTGTTATATATTCAGCGAATGAAAATTCCTACTAAATTTGTCTTAAAGGAAAGATACAGCAGTTATTTTGAATATCGTTGAACTCTAATATTATTTCTAACATTACTAAACTGAATGTAATATTTCGCGTTCCATCAGGATGATATTTGAAAGTTTTTTTAGGTACACTTATTTATATTTCTATTATTCTATTTCATGTAAGTAAATAAATTTATTATTTTTTTTCCAATGACTGTTCGCATTCTCCACTTATATTTCTACTTGAATGACTACTTCATTTATCTTTATGAATCATTACCCTGGTAGAAATTTTTCTATCAGAAATGGGGGGGGGGGGAAATAATAAATATCTATTAAAATAGCTAATTTCTAGGTAGAGATGAAACGATTTTTTCGGTCATACTCTCTATTTAATGGAAATAACATAACCTTAAAAAACTTCTACTAAATTTTCTCTGTCATTAGTTCATATATTTAAATACAAATGTAATGTTTATATATTTAAATACAAACATTAACAGAAGGTAGCCAACTAAAATGTAAAAACAAATTACTGGTGTTTAATTCGTTTATAGTACTATTTCAGGCGATACAAACGAAAACAATGATTTTTCCGTTTGATTCTGTCTCTCTCACTCCTCGTCATAATAGTAAGCCTTTTATTAGCTATTTGCTAAGTAAAAAACTGGACAACTTTAATATCTTTTAAATACTCATAAATAAGTTAATGTAAATTGAAAAAACTGAATCTATTATTCCGCCTATTAATTGGAGAATATGATCGAAAAAATTGTTTTCTGCCCTCCGGCCGGAAAGCGCCAACTTTCTGGCCATTGCGGGAAACGAACTTGCCGCTTTCCGGCACTGTCGAGCAGAAAAATAGTATACAGACCATGGCCAGTAAAAACATGCCTCAGATCACATGTTTATTATTCTCGGCTTCGCCTCGGCCGACAATTACATGTGATCTGAGACATTTCTTATTTTACTTGCCTTGTGTCTTAATATACTATTTATTGATTAATAGAAATGGCCAAGAAAAGTGTCTAGATTTTAGCAATTATTTAAGAAACTAGCTATTTATTAGGTAAATAATGGAATCGATTTCTACCAGGGATATGTGTAATAATAGTTGTTTTAATTGCTTCCTCGAAAAGCAAGCTTTGTAACCATGATAACAATGCGATGTTAAGAACGCGTTTAAAGACTTCGACATGAAAAACTGTCGTTTGTAAGTAAAAAACTTTTTCCCCTGTGTATGTGCGATGTGTACCCTGAGAAAAAAGTGTAGCAAAAATTATTAAATATTTTGTAAAAATTACTATAATGTCTCGTAAAGCAATCACAGACTGTAAAAAATCCCAAAAAATTACCATAGTTTATATGAAATTTTGCTAGAATTTTTACTCAATTTTTTCTTAGTGTACGTGCTTGAAAGTATGTGTTCGTGATGTAACTGATTTGCGTCATAAAAAGCTTATAAAGCACTGGGGATTGAACTCGAATCTCTTGGACAGAAGGTTGTAACGAGTCGTCTATATAATTTTGCGTACATGCGTGCTCATGACAAACTGAGCTCGCTCTCTTTTGTTCTGAGACGTCAAGGAGTCACCATTTTCCGTAAACAAAACATTTTTTGGACAAAATTCTTGTGACAGTTCAATTTTACCGATAACTTAATAATTTTGCTTTTACAAGGTGTTACGTGTGATAGCATTACAAACATAGTCGAAGCACGAAAACGAAGCGGCGCATCGCGGCGGTAGCTGCGATTCAGCAATAATTACGAGATGCGAAAAACCGTGGCGAACACGAAAAAGCTGACGCAGGGATTTGGTAGCTAAGCGAAATTTGAAGATGTAGCAATAATAGCCTCATCGGTTGGTGAGAGAAAGAATAGGGGACTGAGGTGATTTTTATTATAAAAGCCGAAGCACACCACCAGACTATTTTAATTTCTCACTGATCTCGCTCAATATAGGACCATATGTTACTTGTAATTAGACGAATTTTTGAATTATGATTAAAAAATCAGCGAGATCCGTCAATTTTTCGGTCGGATAATCGGGTTGAGTTACTTGATTACATACATATACAGACATACATACATCTTTAAAAATGCTGTAAATGAACTCATTTTGGGTACAAAATGATTTTTATGCTGTACATTTTCGGAATTTGAAGTGTTACAATTTTCGCTCTGATGAAACTATAAGGCTCTTCCGAGAAGCGGTCGTGCCTAAAAAGCTACAGTTTGTAAAAACACAAATAACTGCAAGAAAAAAAATCTTAAATAATACTACAATACTATTATTAAATCAACTGTTTGACGTCCGCGACGTCTTTCAATTATTTTTTCTTTTTTTTTTTTCTTTTTCGCCGAATACTCCAGTCTCGACTTTTTCCCCGTAAATTCGAACGCGAGCGTTTCTCACGAACTTCGAGGAAGTTCGCAACGTCACAGCTCGGTCGACGGGCCGCACCCTCGACCAGCTCGTGACCAATTTTTTTATCATCTGCTGATTGTTTACGTTCGCCGTGCGGTAACCAATCAGCAGGCGGGAAACCGTGCCCCCGACCGCAACCGAGGTGATTTCGGTGCTCCGAAATTTCGGAGCGCGACTCGCTCTCCGCGCTCTGCCGGAGACGGATCTCCTTGGTCCTCTAGCCGTGCCAGGTCCTCCAGGAGAGGACCTCACCCGACTCCCGCCATCGGCGACCTGATCGCCTTAGGCAAAAGGAGTCCCCCGCCCAGAGCGCACTACGCTCAAGGGCAAAAGGGGAGAACTCCGAATTTTTCGGAGTTCTAGGGGAAAAGGCGAGGTCACTCCTGCACGAGGACGTCGCACGTTTTCATACCGCGCCCCGAATAACCGTAACCTACAAGATTTATACACTAAAGCCCTACCGTTTAATTTTAATATTTCGATTCTTTTATATTATTAATTTAAATTATCTAGTTTTCTTTTATTTAACCTAATTAATCCTTATCATGATCTCGCCGACACTCTGAGCTTACGTTATGTTCAATTTTTCCTGCTCCCTGAGAGTAACTATAAGAGTAAATATATTTACATAATTCGTAAATTAATGTCTAACAAACCTAAATATATTAATATAGAAGATAAAGATTACTATGTAAAAGTTAATTAGTGCCGTCGATTATCATTATTATTATTTTACCAAATTGATCGGCTACGTGATATCTCGTTACTCATATACAAGTAATACCTTGTTATAGAACCCTTAGTTTTTAACACCAGTTTGATTCTTCAAAACATTGATTATTTCAGTGTATTTTGACTATAATTTTATTAATTCTTACAATTTAAGCACAAATTTTTTTTCAGTGTTAAAGAATTGTATGATGATCAAATAAAAAAATTAATGTTTTCTATGTTTTTAATTCAATGGCATTAAATTTCTATTATATCATCTTAAATAAATGAAAAAAACCTTGAAATATAGAGTTCTAGTAGAAATGGTTCGAGTGCATGCACGCGCGAAATTTGAAAATAGTTAGATAATTAACATTGAAACGAGAGTTTTTGAAGTTTCAAAAAAATAATAAAGTAACTAAACAGAAGATGCTTACTGTAAATGGCTTCGATTATTCAGAAAATCCCTCTCAATTACCGGTTGTCTTAAAATACTTGCAAAAATATAATTTTAGATAAAAAAACGTTTCTTATAATAAATTGTTAGTATCTAGTGCTATACAATTTCAACACAATCGTACTGCCAACATAAATCTCAAGAAAAAAAGCGTATGTGATGATTCCTTGAAATGGCCGCCGAGTTTATATAACGATGATATTTATATTCGTGCAGAAATTTATAGATCCTGAATTTAAATGAATACATTACGCACAGAAAAAAATTGAAATTTTGAAGCATTACCTCAATATATACAAAATATAAATAATAGTCATTTTCATTATAGAATATACTTTTTATTAGAACCTTATAAAATCAAAGAATTGGCTACATCAAAAAGAAAAATATTGTATACCAATGTAAAAAATGATTCATCATCTAACGCATACATAGTCGCACTGTTTCTTCCTATTATTCCAGAATAAATTAGCAGGACAATCGAAAAGTCTTGGCTCGCCATTATCACATTGATAATATCTATGACAGTTTTCAGGATCGGGCAGTAAAATATTTTCCCCGCTGTTTCCTGTAGGTGGACATGAAACGGGGTAGACGGGAGTTGGTCTTGACCCTGTACAGTAAGCTTTCTCTGGCACAGTACAGGTCAGAAACTCCCAATCAAACAGTAGGCCTTCAGAACACTTAATGAGCATGGGTTTGCCTTCTTCACATTTGTAATATGCAGTGCAGTCATTACGATTAGGGATGATAATATTGTTGTTACCCGCTGGACATTGTACTTCTCCAGGTAGTGATGGTCTCAATCCTTTACAGTGAGCTCTGTTTGGTAGAGTACATGTTAAAGAAATCCAATCAAAGAGCAAGCCTTTATAGCACTGAATGAGGTAAGGTATGCTTTCTATACATCGGTAATACGTTGTACAGTCTTTAGGATTAGGAATGATAGTATTTGTACTACCCGCTGGACATTTTACTTCTTCAGGTCGTGATGGCTTTGATGCTTTACAGTAAGCTGTCTCCGCTTTAGTACAGGTCAGAAGATACCAATCGAAAGTCAAGCCTTCAGGGCAGTTGGCGAGGACGGGTTCGCCCATTTCGCACTTATAATATTTAGTGCAGTCGTCAGGATCGGGTAGAAAATAATTTTCCTCCCTACTAATGGACAATGAATAAAAGCCTTGTCGTTACCCGCTAGAAGTTTTATTTTTGATGAAGATGTATCAGCCTTACAGTGAACATCTTTAGGGTACCCGCACATCAAGTTGTTCCAATCGAACCATAAACCAACAGAACATTTAGTAAGAATGTGTTCACCATTTTTGCACACAAAATATGTTTCACAATCTTTAGAGTTAGGATATACAATGTTCCCGGTGTCTCTGGAACATTCTATGGTTTGTCCACTCGTTCCAGCTATAATGAGGCCAAAAAAGGCCACCACGATCATATCTACAACATTTATAATTAGTTATTATTAGAAACAATTTTTCTTTTAACAATAAATGAAAATAGAAACATATATTATACAGAGAAATAAAATTTACTAACAAAAAATAACTCATAAATACTTATAGTGCACAGTAAATTTTGTATAATTCATTATTAATTAAAAAAATTAAATTAAATATTAAAATAAATTATAATTGAAGTTTTATACGTGCATACATTTATGAAGAATGTTATATACTTCCTATTCGGTAAGATTTTAATTCATACGGTTTAATTTAGAGTAATTTCTTATATTTTCAGTAAAAAAAGTTTTAAACTTTAAATTTTTATGCGTAAAATACTACTGGCATGGCTATTATAGTCGTTCAAAGTCTTAAATTATTAGATTAAAATACATAGTTTATCTTATTTACAATTCATAACCAGTAATTATTCATATTTTTTTATTTAATACGCTAATCATGAATCTATGATTAAGTGAAAAAAGTGTTAAAGTAATATATGTTTCTTTTTCTTATTATTATTTAGATTTTATAATTAAGTATGAATATTTTCAGAGTACCAAATACCTTTCATCTTGAATGATAGAAACTCCATACCTTAATTTTGATGAAACTGCACTGACGAACGAAAATAATTGAAGACTACATCTATATACATCATCAGATTTGAATCTTTATTACCTCTTCCTCTACATGTAATCTACAAGATACGTACAATATTTAGTGACTAATAAAGTTAATGAATAATACCGAACATATATAGATAATTGTGTCCAGAAAACAGTTCCAGAAAAAAAGCAGTCAACACTTATATCGGTAGATTTTTATCTTCTCTTTCTGATGGCTTTGTGATGTTTATCAGAATATTTTTGTATGCACATGGGTATCTACAAATAATATAATAAATAACTAAAAAAAGAATATACATATATAATGAAAATACAAATTTCAACGAAATCTTATATAATTTTATATTATTTTTATATACATGGGTAAGTTCAGGTCAAGTGAGCAAGCCGAAAATTTTCAAATTGCTCAAAATTTGTAGACACTTAGTTTATTATGAAAAAAACATGTTCTTAAATTTTTAGAGCAATCTTTCAATAATTACAAAAATTATTGCATATCAAAAATTGTTATTTTTTGCAATTTTTGGTGAAAACTCAACTTTTGCCATTTTTTTACTCAAAATCCTGAAACTTTTTGTATAGAACATTGATTGGGAAAAAGTTTGCATTTTATTTATAGAATGCAGTCATATTTTTTTATGACCCTTTTTGAAAGTCTCTGATTAGCTGTTTTTAGTGTACCTTTATCAAAAAGAGAAAGTGCTACGTATGAATATTTTTTGTTCGACAAATTTTTCTGATTTTGTATTGTAAACCTTTCAACATAAGCTCTGAACCAAGATGGAAAACGTTTTCAGAAAAAGCTATTAATTTTTAGAAGATGTAAAAATAGTGAAAAAACCCTCTTTTTGACATGACTACCGGAGTCAAGTTTACTTATTACTGACTTTCATGTGTTTATTCCACAGAATTTTGTTTTTATGCTGCTTCTTTAATAGAGTATGATTATATACTCCATAGCTGTAAAATATAATCATAAAAAATATTCATTGCATTAATTATATCAAACTATTGCAGGTAGCCCGTATAACACATGGCAAGAACTTGTTTGTCGACAAATTTATTCTCTATACTACTT
This sequence comes from Torymus tubicola, assembly GCA_035583055.1. NCBI lineage: Eukaryota > Metazoa > Arthropoda > Insecta > Hymenoptera > Torymidae > Torymus > Torymus tubicola. The sequence continues at coordinate 11,051 of JAWWEQ010027657.1, forward strand.
ATAAATGTACAATTGTTTTTTAGTGTAAAAAGTGTAAAAAGCATAAAATTATGTATAAGTAGAATAGTTAAAGTCATGATGTTATAATAATAAAGAATAAATGACTATAATAAGTTTATTCTTTAAAATTTAAAGGCTTTTTACACTTTTAATTAGTTAAATTGATACTTTAGATAATGTCTAAAAAACAATTATACATTTATAAGTAGTATAGAGAATAAATTTGTTGACAAAGAAGTTCTTGCCATGTGTTATACGGAATACCTGCAACAGTTTGATATAATTAATGCAACTTCTTATTAAAAAGATGTTTAGATGCAATACTACTGAGTTACTAAAACTTTTATTATTGTGTCGTAATGTCGGCCTAAACACCTTTCGACAAAATCCGTTTAGTTTTCGTTAAATCCTCAAAGATAGGTTACAATACTTTCTGAACAACTGTAGAAAAAAACGGGAGGATGTTGATTCCGAGTTTAAGTTACCTTGGTTTTCAGGTATTTGCACCACGCCACCGAACAATATTCTGTATTAACATTGGTCATGATAAATCTGTATTAATCTTGCTCAAAACACGGATTATAAAATTTTTACATAACGGTTTTGGATACATGTTCTATAAAAAAATGTAAAAACAAAACGGATCTTCTAAAAATGATAAAATAGACTAACCTTTTAAAACAGAAAATTAACTGTTCAACTGCCAGGTATGATTGAGTATTTTCGATGCTTAGTATTAAAATTTTATATCTTCGGAAAGAATTAATATTTTTTAATTTGTAGAAAAGGAAAGTTAAACGATTATTGGTTAAAGGAGAGGTCTTTTCAAAATTAGCTAGAAATGTCCAGAATTTCAGTTTTAATGAGTATTAGACATTAATATAGTTACTTTCTTGATATTCCAACATCCAAAACCATATCTCAACATTGTACTGATATTCTTGACTTAAAGGTTTGACTTTTGCCAACTAAGAGAGTATCTCTTCTGAGCTGATTTTAGATACCGAAATATGAAAGAAGCCACAATATTCGATTAACGCTTCAATAAACTGAAGTTATCGACACTTTCAGTTGTATTTTAAGGAAATACTAAAAAAAAGTGCTATGTCTTACGTTAACTATTTAGTTTAGACAAGCCTTACATACAATTGTAAAAAAAGTAAAAAATAAAAACTACAGAGTGCGAGATTTCCATTACTTTTTTTAGAATAAAAAAATATCAACTTCTTTTAAAGTTACAATAGTTCAAAGTTAAGCAACAAAATATGCGTAAGATACACACTTTTTACAATGATATGTAAATCTTATCTAAACTAAATAGTTACGTAAAAGACATAGCACTTTTTCACTATTTTAATAAAATACAATTAAAAGTGTTAATAACTTCAGTTTACTGAAGCGTTAGGATCTGATATTGTAGCTTCCTTCATATTTTGGTATATAAAATAATATCTTGAAATTTGAAAAAAATCCGTGATCTTTGTAAGTTTAAAAATTTTACTTAAATTAAACTTTGCATTTATAAATATATTGACGATCTATTTTACAACTTCGAATAATATATTCATATAGTTCGGTTTCAATCTAGAATATATTGGATGAAACATATTCATCCAATATATTGACCTTGAATTTGAAAAGAAAATAGCTGAAGTTGTTTATTGTATTACAAGTTGGAAATCATGTCTAATATTATAAGTTAAAACTTATCAAATTATGTCCTCGAAATAAAAAATTGATTCTTAAAGAAAAATTACAAGAATTATTCCTAGATACTTGTATTCGTTTAAAGAAACACTTATTTTAATGACCACACATTACACTAACAAAAGGTCATTCTCAAAATTAGAATTAATCAAAGATAGCATCCATGAGTCAGAATCGATTCAACAGCTTATTACTCATGAGCATTGAAAGCAATTTATTAAAAAAGATATCTTATTCGCGGTCTTGAAAACTTTATCTCAAATTTATAAAAAATTTGTGTCAAGTATGCATTGTCGAAATTTACAAATGTATTTATGTAAATGAACTACACAAAATTTATGTAAAACTTTTACTCAAAGATTTGTGTTAAATCTTCGTTTTACACTAGATTGTATAGATTAAAAATATTAGACAAAATTAGAGTAAATTAAAATTTTACATAAAATTTTAGATACACTGCATTCATATTTTACATCAAATTTTTAACGGTTCAATAGTATTAAAAATTTGCCTGAAAAAATACGCAAAATATTAGTATAAAATCTGTTGATTCCTTACAAAGTTAGAAAAGTTGAAAATTTAACATAAAAATTTCACGAAAATATTCAGGCAATCAATTAGTTAATTTTACGGCCATAGTGCCTTTTTGATGCTCAATTTTAAACTTTTATAACTTCGGAAAAAATCACCATTTTTTAATTCTAAAGAAATCAAATAAAAACTTACTTTTTCTAGTTTTATTTTTTATTTATTAAATGATATTTGAGGCTTTCTAAAGTTAAATGAAACGTTTCCAGAAGAGATATTTTTCAAGACTTTTTTCAAAATAAAGCTGATAATGCCCAGAACTTACATTATTTTCGAGTGCTAGAGTCTAATATGGCCGCATTTGTCATATTTTTACATACAAAAACTTATTCCAAAGTTTGAATAAAATCTCTCACTCTCATATACTCTTCTGGTCAATATTAAACATAAAAATGGTATAAACTTACGGACCATTAATTTAATTGCAATTTATAGCTGTACAATCCATTATTCTTTTTTCAAATCATTTGCTGTGCTTTTTTGTACACTAAAGCTAATAAATATTTATACCGTTGTTTATTAAATGAAAAAAATGATGATTATCAATTTTGTTATTTATATTTATATTAATACTCGCTATACCGTAAGTATATTGAAAACAATCCATTTTTCTCAAAACACCTATTTTTGCTGGTGGTTGGGGATATAAATACCTATCAAACCATGTGTGTTAAATCTCTGGCACCGCCTATACTCTACACATTCACACTGTATACAGGGAGGTTATTCTACACGGGCATACTCTACACGCCGATTTTCTCTACACGCACACATTCTACACAAGCTTTTTGGTGGAAATTTCTAAGCAAGCACACCCTACATAGTTATTTTCTTTACGAATATGTCCTGCACATAAGTTTTTTGGTGGAGATTTCGAAGTGACCATACTCTACACAATTATTTATTCTTTTTCCTTCATCGAATATTCTCATAATAGTATATTACGATACATGTGCCTTAAGTAGCCCATTATTGCACGGCGTAAGATTAGCGCTCGAGCGCAGCGAGATATGAGTATGAGAATGTACTATTATTAGAATGTTCGATGAAGGAAAAAGAATAAATAATTGTGTAGTGTACGGTCACTTCGAATTCTTCACCAAAAAGCTTATGTGCAGGACATAATCGTAAAGAAAATAACTGTGTAGAGTATGCTAGCTTAGAAATTTACCCCAAAAAGTTTGCGTAGAGTGTGTGCGCGTAGAGAAAATCTGTGTAGAGTATGCCCGTGTAGAATAACCTTCCTGTGTAGAGTGTGAATGTGTAGAGTATAGGCGGTGCCCATAATGTGTACTCATTGTCAATATAAATATGTTTGATTTGACATTCGGTTTATGAGAAAGTCGAATAGTTATGGAAAAAATGCAGTACGCATATATGCGCTGACTTATTTCTAGCAGACATTCTTATGTATATATTATTAGTATCATTGATAAAATTTTACACGTTATCTTACAGATTTTGTGTAGGAGAAGGGGATAATGAAGATTGAAATCTGATTATATAAAAATGTAGTCCTCAATTATTTTCACGCGTCAGTTCAGTTTCATCAATAAGTATCGCAAGTATTATCAGAATGAAAGGTATTTTGTAGTTTTCTGAATATTTTTATTCTTTCTTATAAAGTGAAAATAATAATAAACGTAATTTCGTATCACTTAATAGTGGATAGTAATAACAATATTTAGTGTACGTTGGTTACTTTTTTACATGCAGTTACTGTTACCAACAAAGTTAACTTTGTTGGTATCTCCCTGTTTTTCAATACTGTATTTCTAAATTACTAAATTATTTTAATATTTTCATAATATTTTAGAAAATGGTCAAATTAGTTACTGCTGCATTTTTGTATACATGTTAATAGAGTAAATAAGATAGGCATTGAATTAGCTTCTAAAGTCAAAATTTGAAACTGATGCGGCAAAACAATAGTTTTCTATCCGTTAGTAGTCGTACATACCACACACACATATGTTTTTAGGCATGACCGATTCTCGGAAGAGCCTTTTATATTCACCAGAGTGTTTCTGATGGTATATGTACGTATATGTACGTATGTAATCAAGTTTATGGATTATCTCAAAGAATTTTTTACGGATCTCATTAAAATTTTGATAGAACATTTGACTAATCATAGAAAGAATGCAGTTTTAAGTCCAGAAAAATTCATCAAAAAGATGAAAATGTCAGAACAAATGAAATTCGGAGAAGATTGATGTTTAACAAAATTATTTTTTTTTGTGTAAATTCAATAAATGCATTTGATAAAACTAATCAGAACACACGTTTTATGCGAATTATTTGATGTTACAAGTAATATTTACCAATTTAAAGGGGACAAGCGGCTAGTAACATAAAAAGGGGGCGAATTTTGGCTATAGTTTCACTGCATTTGACTTAACACAAAAATATTGAATACGAAAGTTGTAGATAATGATATAACAAAATTTGTTATTATTATAAGTATTTGAAGTGTTGCAATTTTTGTTCTGGTACAAATATAAAATTATTCTGAGAAGTGAGGTCGTACCTATAATGTTAAAACGAAGTTTTTACATAGGCTTCCTACTTTTAGTAATTATGTTTAAAGAAAAAATAATATATAGGTTCAGTTTTTATGAGAAATGATTTTGATACATTCATAAACTGAATTTTCATAATTTCGTTTGGAGAAATTATAAGGCCCGTTAGTATAGCAGAGGAAGAGAATTGCGAACTTACTTTTCACGTAATTTTTAATATATTCCATTCAGGTGAGCTCAGAAACCAGAATTGATGTAAAAGCAACTATTGACCGTAATATTGTACAGAGGACTTAAAAGTAAAAATTATATTATTTATCTAAAATTTAAATAAAATACTGTATGAAGTAAAATCTTACTGTATCTGGCGTATATCATATTTTGTCATAAATCTATGCACAAAAATTAGTCTAACTTTATTTTATTATTGCAAATCATTTTTTAAAATTAATAATATGCTCATTTAATTATTTATTAATTCTAGAACATTAACTGTATACTATACATTTATTAATTATATTTTTTATTATTAGACGAAAAATCATTTCTAACCTTGACTGTTCGTAAATTTTGCAGACATAATCATACTGGTCCTTTTTGGTCTCATTACAACTGAAACCAGTGGGCAATCCCAAAAATGTTCGAGTGGAAACGATAATACTGTATATCCGAATCCGAAGAGTTGCGAAACGTACTACAAGTGTCAAAATGGCTATCCCATTCTCGTTCCATGTCCTCCTGGTTTGTACTATGATGAGATATATCTAACCTGCACTTATCCTAATCGTGCTCACTGCAAAGCAGCATCAACTACAACTAGTAAACCAACTACTTCCTCAACAGTAGAACCTACAACATCTAAACCAGAACTGACTTGTTCCGCTAATGGTGACAATACTGTATATCCTAACCCTGAAGATTGTGAAACATATTTTAGATGTAAAGGAGGTATACTAATTCTTACCACATGTCCTGCTGGATTATGGTACGATTGGGACTACTTGTCCTGTGGATATCCTGAAAAGGTTCATTGTGAAGCTCCAATATCAGAAATAAAATGCCCTGCTGGTAGCGGTAATGCTGTCATTCCTAATCGTAAGGACTGCACTAAATATTACGTATGTAAAGAAGGCATTCCGATTCCTACCAAGTGTTCTGAAGGCCTACTGTTTGATTGGGATCTTCTGACCTGTACTGTGCCAGAGAAAGCTTACTGTACTGGTTCAAGACCCGGAGAAGTTCAATGCCCTGCTGGTAGCGGTAATGCTGTCATTCCTAATCGTAAGGACTGCACTAAATATTACGTATGTAAAGAAGGC
>JAWWEQ010027678.1:0-24524 GCA_035583055.1 Torymus tubicola
TATGCGTGTGTGTGTATATATATATATATACACACACACGCATTGGTTTGTCTTGAAAAATATAGCCGCATTACTGGGATTGACACCTTTTATCGTGGTAAAAATTTTGAATTAGTTATCACGCGGGTAATGAGCTGTGAAATCGTATCTTAGAGTAATCACGCGCGATCTGTTTTGACTTTATTCCAATAGTAACTCGCAACTTACGTTATTTATAAAAGAAATTAAAAAAAAAAATTAAAGAACTGTAATGAGATAATGGAATTTATAGGTGATGTTATCAAAGGCGCGATCGGCTATAACTATACAGGCTTAAAGGTATATATATACAATATCGGCATCCTTGCAAAGGATTTAGATTTATTCTACGAAAACAAAAACAGCTATAAAATATATATATTTGTACACCCGTTTGTTATGTAATTAGAGCGAAAAATATCGATTCTTTAAAATGTCAGCGCACGTGTGGTTAAATATCGATACTTAAAGTATATATAACTGGTCTGCGAGAAAAATCCTTTTCGTCGTAAATGTCAAGAACAATTGCATATAGAAATACAGTCGCTCGCGCGTTCGCGTATATACTATATATACACATTATTATTCATCGCTACGCAGCTTCGAGCGAGCTGGAAACTTTGTTTTGTTAATGTAATGCACATTATGCTAAGTTCAAAGTGTCATAAAACACTTTGCAAGGCTACGCTTGAACATAAACGTTTTTGAACTTCCGTGCCACAAACGTATACACACGTATATATGACTCAATTTTTTTTTCTTCTGTTTCTATTTGTTTTTTTTCTCTTCTTTTAACTTTTCTATATATATATATGTAAATCTGAGATGCGAATAAAAGTGTATATATGCGTCAATAACATGCGTTATATCGATTTTTATATCAATGGACCATGTGTATATATATATATATATATATATACATTTTTAGGATGGGTTTTTAAATATAAGCTTGTTTACTTGTGCTTGACGATGTAATATGATTGAGTTGAACTATACAACGGGAACTCGATTAAGTTGAAACTATTTATAGTATTCTCGTCACGCATTTAGCAATTCTAGGCTATATGGGATATCCGCGTGTATATGTCAATTGGAAGGAAAAAGTTTTCGCATATATTTGAATACGATTTCGTTTAATTGCAGTATAGGTATATATATTTATGTATAGCTTTAAAACTTATCTAATCGGCAGGCTTTACAATTTACGCATTATTATTATTTTTTTTCCAAGGAAATTTTTGTTGTTTGAATAATTTTACAGTAAAACGGAAAAATGCGTTATGAACTTGTTACAGTCCAAAGCGCGAGGCAATTGTTTTTACCGAGTAACTGATATTAAGTGAGCTAGCTAATCATCGGAGAGAGAGAGAGAGAGAGAGAGAGAGAGAGAGATAAAAAAAACAAGTAAAACTGAATTAGCGGTGTTTTTGTATTTCTATCTCTAAAAATATCCTTAGGCAAAAACTTGTCTAATGCATAAATAATTGTCAATAATTTGATACGTTAACCGTTTTTTTTTATTATTTTACCGTGTGGCAACCGCAAGATTATTACTTTAAAAAAAAAGAAAATCACATGTTGATCGTGTTTTTTTATATTTTTAAAAATATTAAAAAACAGCGATATTTTAAATAACTCATCAACTTGCTATTTGTTCCTAATTCATTTTAAGCATCTTAATTTCATTCCCACAACGGCGTCTTGCATCCAACCACGTTAAAAATAATTAACCGCGCGGCTATTTTCCAAAGCTTAACAAGCCAAAAGGGTACAAACAAACCGCTTCTATATATACGTATATATCCTTTACCAGAAACCACTGAAGTTTCGCATGCGAAAAAAATACGCGATTGAAGTACCCGCGTCGGCTCGTAAATCAGGTTCGGCCGAATATAACCGAGATACTTTACTAGCAAATTCAAATTGAAACGAAATTTTTCTACCGCCAACCTCAAAACCAACACTATATTTCTGTTTTTTTTTCCTCTCTTCGAAACCTTGTTGTTCCAACGCGATCAATCACCATACACATGAAAGGTAAAAAAAAAAGAAAAAGGAGCCTGGGCCTTTTTTTTTCGCTACCGCACCGTTTCCACGCGTATGTATATAGCCATACACGCGCTCATAAGCATGTTAATAGTGCAATCTTCGCAATTGGCTATAATAATAGACCAACGCGCTGAGAGCTCGATCAATTTTCCTCGCGTTCGCTTGCGCCGCGTTTTATCACTGCTATGCGCGCGTTGCGGTAATTGTTGCACAATAATCGCAAATCGTTAGCGCGCGCGCTAGCGCTGATTTTTGCTATATAGCCGCGCGCGCGTCTCTGAAAAAGGTGAAGAAACGTCCTACTTTTAACCTTGTCTTTTTCTCTCTCGACGTCGTTGTGTATAGTAAGGATTGCGAATTGAGGGAAAAGATGTATATGTTTCTCATCCGTTATTTTTTGTTTTGTTTATTAAGAGTTGAGTGGGAAAATATATGACAGGATAAAAGGGACTGAATTTATGGGTTTAATTATGGATGTCTATTTATTTAGAAATGTTATAAATGTTATTGGGTACCAAAAAGTTGTAAGGATATATATATATATCTCGGAGTATTTAGTCGAGATAAATTCGATCGACTCGGTTTAGAAAATCGATAAATATACGAATCAAATTGAGTAAACATTGCGCAACAGTGTTATAAAAATATTAGCTCAAACATCTAACCGCGCGTGAAGTTAAATTTACTAAAGCGTCTTAATAAATACGTAATATGAATCACATTTTAGAATAGCGTTTATTCTCCCATAAATATATATACATATATATAGCGTTGCGCTCCATAATCCTATTCTAAATGAACTTTGCGGAAGTTGTTAATTTTCAGCGGCTCTATCGCGACATCTTGGAAAAATGCTGAATTCTAGTTTACGAAGGAAATTATCGTGAATCAGGTTATATAGTAAAAGAAAATATATCTCTCTTTCCCCCTCAGCAGCGCGAGAGTGCAAACGGCTCTCCCCCTTAGTCTCGACTTGCTTGTCGGGATCACGAGGTGGCTGAACCAAAAAAAAAAAAAAAAAAATCTCTTTTGATGAATTGCAGTCACGTAATGCAAGTGTATATGAAAATCGTGATATCTCAGTTATTTTCTAGTTTTACGAATAAATAATAACGTTACGAAACGGTGTGGGTATATATGTATATATATATATGCTCGTCAACTGCGCGCACGCGCATATATAAAAACGTTACATGCGAGCATAGTATAAGTCAGCTTTCTTTAACAATTATAAATTAGGAAAGTGCGAAGTGCAGGTCGTTAAATTTTTCCTTCTTTTTTTTTCTTTAATCTTCTAGTATACCTACTATACCAGTTAGAACCATCTTAATAAACAAACCCCACTTGTAACAATTATTGATTGCAATCGTTGCTATACGAGTAAAAAAAGAATTTCAACTACACGCGAGAATAAAAAATACTACGTATATCCACAAAAATAAACGTCGACCGCACACGTGAAAAGTCCTCGCACGCATAATATATAGCCGCATGGTTCTGTCTCGTAATTTTTTTACGATCGCCCGACGCATTTTCTATATACATATATACAGCACCCCACGTACATACATATATATATATATATATATACACAGGCACGTGCACGAGAAATTTTCTTTTACGATTTTTTCCCGGTCTCGCACTCGCTCGTTTCTCGGATGTAATTTTTGCACGCGCCGTATATACATACAGCAAAAACTTTGGCAGTCGCGCGTTGTTGTATATACGTTTCTTCGAACTAGTCCGACGAAAAAAAACAAAAACGCTTCTCTTTGTGCGGTGTATATACCGTTACGCATTCGCGCGTGAACTCTCAAGAGAGTTGAAATGAAAAAAAAAGGAAAAAAACGACAGTGTGATCGAACGTAACGCTATTATCATAATGACGCGTTGGAGATGCAATAAGGAAGAAGAAGTGACGTGTGTGTGTATGGGGGAGGGAGTAAGTCAGAGAGAGAGAGAGAGAAAAAATGAATCAAAATGTGGTGCAGAGACGCAGAGTTGGGTGGACAAAGGATATAGTTGTTATCATTATATAGCTGTTCGGTCGCGAGATGTGGATGTGTTTTTTTTCTGATCTAATTACGTTGTCTCGAGCTACTTATTGGATGATTACAGCGAGAGTTTCTGTAATGAGCGGTAAATTGCTCCGCGCACCCGAACACATACACACACACACAATGGTGGTGGTATCGTGTATAGGTATATATACCAAGAACACATAACGCTTCGACACTGTAAATTGCCGGTATATTTGTAACGTTGAAGCTCGTGTTTGTTATAATAATAATTATGATTATTACATGCGACTCGATATCGGCTATAAATTAAGAATTTAATAATTTCAACTCATTTTTTTTCGTTGGTTATAAACTCGTGGGAAAATAATTAATATACTCGCATAGTTTTCTATATATGTGTACCCTCTAGAATTACCGCAACCTTACGAACTCGTGTGTACTTATAAATCAGTTTATATAGACATTATTTTAAATAAATCGCGAGCTAACCTTTTCCCAAACGCACGCGTAAATTATACAATGCGAAACGTTTTTTTTTCTTCCCCTGTATACATAAAAAAAACAAAGAAGGCACTTATATACGTACGCACGAACGATCGGCACACTACATCCATAAACCGGTGAAGTAAACAGAAAAAAAGCAATTCCACGCCGCGATCTCAATCGATTCTCAACCATTACTATCAACGCGCTCGACAACCCCATTACGAAAAAAAAAAACGAAACGAAACTCGCGTATATAGACACGAGGTAAAAAGAAAGAAAAGAAAAATAAAACGTTATAGTACATGGTGTTGCGACATATACACCGCAATTAAAAAATTAATGAAAAAAAAAAAAAAAAAAAATACGCGAGGTTGTTGTTGGTTCCCATACAAGCCAAAGTCGTCGCGACGGGGTGTGTATATACAATATACCTACTCCAAATTGAATCCTTTATAGCACCTTGCGCGCGGGTAAATTTTCAATTTGGCGTGGCTAATATCCTACTTGCAATTACTAACTTCATCAGGGTCGCGCGAATTCCCGCCTTTTTTCCACTTTCGACAGTGAGGTGAAAGAATAAGAACAACAACAAAAAAATATATATATTAAGGTGGTTGGAAAAAGGTGAATTCTTAGTTACGAACGCCAACCAAATGCACATATGTACATAGATATATGTAGGTATATATATCTAAGAGAGTCCGAACAAGTGGGTCAAGAGGTCTGATGCTTTATTTACGAGGCTGTTTCATAATTTTGTAACCAAGGTGTATAGGTACATATATACGCGAGATCGTTTCTTTAATTGCAAAGTGTGCACGTATACACGACCGTTTACTTTTCCCTTCTTTTTCGGTCCCGCCGGAATTAAAAATTATCAGAGGGTATACGTGGGTGTTACATTGTGGCAGTGATCGTGCATTTGTGAAAAGTCAAGAGTATGTGTGTGTGTTTTTTTTTTTTTTTGTACAGTGGCCTATATTTTACACAAGTTGCAACATCATTCGTATATATCCGATTAGACATCCATTCATGCGCCCCTGTATATATATATGCGATTTTGATTTTTGCTTTTATTTCGTTCGTGTGCGTCTCTCTCTCTCTCTCTTTTTTTTCATTGAAAGCGACGTGTTTTTGTTATACTTTCTTTTTCGGTTAATGGATGGTTTACGGCCGGTAGTAAAGGAAGTTTTCGTTGACCTAGAAGCCATATAGCTACGATAATCAGGCTAATCCTGAATTTATTGCGCGTTTTTATGGTGCACGTTAATTAGAATAAAATATCAAACTTAATTAAGTATATGTATATAGAAATCTAACACGATTTTCGCATTATAAATAAACAACCATTAACCGGCGGGCACGCGCGCTCTCTGATGCTGTAAATTATTGGTAAATCATATATATATATATATGTATGTATATTCTTCTCTAATAAAATTTTCGGTTTTTTTTTTCTTCAAGGTAGCCTCTATCTTATTCTTTTTCTTCAACCATAATTTAAATGCATATATATAATATATATAGAAATATATTCACCTATTAATGACGTAACTCTCCCGTACATATATATTAAATACAGACTTGGGGCTTTTACCATATTAATCATTTTTTTCTTATCGACTTTGAAAATTTACAAATTATCATATACTACTTCTAATATCTTACATAACGAATAAGAACCCCGTAAGCTTTTACCTCGACACATTTCGATGAATAAAATAAACTTTTTGCTTACATACACACCATATATATATATATATAAAATTCACAACACAACATTCGTTAAACCATCATCACGGTACACGCGACGTGCACAGAGAGAACCTCGCGTCACGCGGTGACTACTTTCTTCACCCATTAATTAACGCGTCTCTCTCTCTCTCAGTGAAATTCCCAAGCCACATGCGCACTCGTTTCCGCGTTTTCCATGAAAAATAACAAACTTATCCTACCGTCCGATCAATTTCGCACGCACACGCAGGTATACACCTGCTAATCATCTCACTCACTCTCTCTCTCTCTCACCTATGCCTTCATAACATATACACACACATTACACTTCCTTAAAATCATGCGCCGTGGTTATAGCAGCTCTCGAAAACTGCGCGGATCTGCAAAGTTCAAGGTGCTATATACGTAGATATATGTATATATACTCGAGTTCGAAGAAAATCACCTACATACACACGAGACGTACTTGAAGAAATTAGACATACGTGTGTGTATACGATATGTCGTAACCACACGCACATATACGCGTGAAAATGTGCACCTGCGCGTGCAGCAGCAGCAGCAGCACCAGCCGTATTTGTCAGTTTTAGGTCGCTTATATACTTGTACGGAATAGCAAATATGTGTATTTAATTAAAAAAAAATTTTTTTTCCTCCAATTCGCCCCGAATTTAATTTCTGCCTTTTTTTTTCTTTTTCTTTTACTATTTTTTTTTCGACTACCTCGCACGCGTTTGCGAAATTAACGAAGTGCCGCGTGGACGCCTGCGGGCTTATGTGCCGCGCGCGGCTTTCCATTAATCGTTATACGCGAGCTCGCGGCGTAATAAAACAAACGGCGGTTGGTCTCTCTCTGTACAACCTATATATATATATACTAGTTTGAAAATTAGGCGATCGGTGCGTATATATATATATTTGCGAAAGGTTAATTAAGTGTTCGAGGGTTTTTGCTAGTTTTATATGAATCTCAGGAAATTTTTTTTTTTCGTTAACTTAACGGCATTCCTATGTAGTATATATATATTTTTTTTTTGTTTAAATATATATATATATATGGACGAATGGTTTTATTATAGCGCAGGTGCGCGGGTAAATTCGTTGAAATTAGCGTTACATTTATACTGTATATATATAATTGTAGAAATGTATTTGATTTTTTCTATATAGCATGTATGCATATACATATATCTACGCGCGAATTATATTGTGCAATATATGTGGTAAACGACATTCTAAGATGAAATAAATATATAGCGGTAGTTTATTATACTCGTTGCTTTAAATATATAGAACTTTTTTTTCAACAGCTTATGGTATGCCTATACATCTACATACACATTTATATATACGCAACCGTTATATACCTGTTTAATATCTTTTAAGCATATATATAATAAAATTCATTCATCACTATATACTATCCTAACGTCACTCTCCGCGGCAGCAGCGGCAGATTAAAATCATATAAAGCCCGCGCAGTGCGCACGGCATGTGATGGCGCCAACAAAAAAGCATTTTTTGGGCGCACGTAACTGTTTTTTCGGGCATCACCGATTTCTTAGCCGCTATGTATGTATATATATACGGTGCCGCATATAACCGTATATACACTTATATATATATACATACACGTGTGTGTGTGCGCAGAGCAGCAAAAAGAGCATATAGGGAATTACGCCAATTAAATTTTCCTCCCAAAAAGCTTTCCTTAATAAGCGTAAATCTACTTAAGGAAGTCGCGTTGTACAGCTCGTCTCTCTTTTTTTTCTCTCTTTTTAGTCGCTTCACACACAAAAAATAAAAGAACTTTAACTCCTCGTCCTCTGAGTGTCTCTCACTCGTGTATATGCATGAATACCTTACATATATACGTACACACGTATATACAAGAGACGCAGAGAAAGTCTGTATAGTGTGCATGTGCATGAGGCTATATAGTAGGCGGGTATAACGAATGAAAAATAAAAAAAAAAGATCTCCTATTTTATTAACCTAGAAAAGCGCGAGCTCGAAAAAAAGGTATATATATATATATACACGCCTCGTAAATATAGCTCTCGCTCTCTCTCTCTCTCTCTCTCTCTCTCGATGACGGCGAGACAGGCTATAGTTGTATATAGCTTGCAGGTAGTTTTGTGCGTAGCCTATAAGCCAAACCCCCTGGGGTTCTTGGCCTCTAACCGCACTGGCGGACGGAGAGAATGAAGAAAAAGTGTGTGTGTGCGTGGTGATCAAAGTGTATGCTCGTTGCGTATTATATATAGACAGTGGTTTTAATTGCTTCGAAAGTTCAATGTTTCCTCTAATATATATATATATATATACGTATTACGAAAAAATACGAAAATTTTTCTTTTACTGATGATCTCGTCTCCCGCAGGCGGTTATAACTGAAGTGAAAACTATACAATGCACTTTATATGCATATATATATATATATATATATATATATCGATCGTGCGATTAAAAATAGAAACTTAATCGTCGAATAAATCTGCCGAAAATATGTATAATCGGGTAATTTACGCGGCGCTTTCTACTCGGAAATTCGAATCTAACCGTTTTCCCCTACCGCTTCTTATTATATATATATATATATATATATATATAGCATATCGCGCGAATTTAATACTACACCCGGCGACGTTTATATATAATACACAAGATATATCAATTTTACGAGGCACAGCCAGAGATTTGAGGCGCTCTCAAAGCCGCGACCTTTAGGACTTCTTTTTTCTTCCTTTTCGTTTTTTAATAGTCGCTCGATGGGTGAGAAAAAAAAATTTGTTCGGTTCAATTTGGCGCGCACACACGCGTGCAGTCGTAAATTCCTGCGAGTGTTCCCGCGCGTGCACT
Source organism: Torymus tubicola (assembly GCA_035583055.1). Classification (NCBI taxonomy): domain Eukaryota; kingdom Metazoa; phylum Arthropoda; class Insecta; order Hymenoptera; family Torymidae; genus Torymus; species Torymus tubicola. Next base: position 9,171 of record JAWWEQ010027678.1, read on the forward strand.
ATAAAAATCGCTCGTGCAGTCGAATTCGCATAGCTGCGAGTATAACTCAATGAGGAGCTGTATATATATATAGTCCTTTATGCTTCCTTCTTCTTCTTCCTTTTTTTTATTAATTTTACGAGCGCGCGGGTGAGCTTTTATTTTTTTGCTTTTTTTTGGGTACGCGAACGAGACGTGCGTAAATATGTTTATTGCGGTTATTTGTATACGATAATAATATTAGGAGAAAATTAGTAGGTCGTCAGTCGTAATTATTATTATAATTATTATCATTTTTTATTTATTTACATTTTGATTAGATCATCGATTTATATGTATGGTTTTAATATGATTATTGGAGCATATTTATTTTTAAACTTTTTACGATACGATAATTTCACAATAAACAACTTTACGATACTGTTTGCAAAGCCAATATTGTCAATGAAAACTGCATTAACGCTATCAAAAATGTTGTTTACAATGTTATTAATTATTAATAAGTGATAATTTAACGTTGAATAAAATATCAATACCAGTCGATTTACCCGATAAATATGTTTAAATTATATCTGCATATAAAAACATAACTATAACGAATAGGCATAAACCGTACAGACTAATTCAAGATTAGCGAAATTTAAATGCGATATAACATTATATTTTTCAAAAAAATCACTTAGAAGGAAATATAAACCACATATACGCATGCAATAACTAATGAAAGTTAAATAAAAGTACTCGCAGCACTCTATAACAAACAACTTTAACAGTTCCCATAGCACCGCACATATACATAGTGACCCATAACTTCTAAATATTTATCACCGTCCGAAATTTTGAAAGCCATACCGGCGCGCGAAACTCGCAGACACACACATATATATACAGATCATTTTTCCCCTGTACACATATATAACCGTGTGCACGCTATAAGCTTTGCGCAAACTCAGCGCGCAATGACGTAGTGCATGTATATATATATATACCGCACGAGAACCTAACAATCAACGAATCTCTCTCTATATACGCGGTCCGTCCACTTCAAAGCATACTTATACATACAGGCAAGCAAGCAGTCAGCCAGACAGACAGAAAGAACCCGATCGATCTCTCTCTCTCTCTCTCTTTCTTTCTCTCACGTCATCCGCATAGCTACAGCACCGAAACATTCGGGGTTTCAAAACTTCACCTTCCCATTCCGAATCATCGCTTATTCATCTCGACAATGTACAAAGAGCCCGCGCGGTTCGCTCGCGAGTGCCTGCCTGCGCGCTCGTTGCTGATTGCCACATAGACACGCGATGACTATGCTGAGACGAGGATCTCTCTCTCTCTCTCTCTCTCTTGTGCTGTGCGCGCCGCGCACGCGTCAAAAAGTCCTGTGCGCATGTATATATGTATATGTATCGCTAAGAGAGAGAAACGATTGCTCTCGAACGAAATCGGGACTCTTGCTTTGTTAACGAGCGCGAGCGTGTTTTTTTTCGGTGATTTATATTGTACACTAAGTATTATATATATATATACGTTTTGTATGTATGTTGCGGGGCTATCTATACTTTTTCCTCTACGGTAATTAGGGAATATTTGCATTTGTTCGCGTGCTGATGCGTGTGTGTGTGTGTATATATATATAAGCGATGGGTAAAGTGGATAAGACGCGTGCGTTGAGGAGATCTGATGCACGTGTGTGGGTATTAATTGTTATAGGATGGGTTCGTGCGTTTAGAAGTTTGTTTTATAAATAAGACAGCTGTATAGTGGTTGTGCTAGTTTTCGAAGTGATGGATATTTTTTTTTTTATTGAAACTGATGCAAAGAGAAAGAGGATTGAGAAAAACACTTGGATTTTTTAATTCTTTTTATCATTATTGTCGGATGAGTTTTGCTATTTATTGAGTCGTTTAAAACGCTCATTTTTATATTTTACAGCTTTCTATTGTATTCGTTAATAAATGACTTTTGAAATGTAAAATAATCGTCCTCTGCAAAGAGATTCTCTTTTGTATTACAACGATAAGTTAAATAAATTAACCATCAATAAGCATCCATATAGTATAGTAATGGTAAAATAAATATATATATAAGTTTAAATTAAAGCATTGCATAGCAACTATATTCAGACTGTAATCTGTTTGCTTTATTCGCATTCTTCCGATGATTTATTGCCGCGTAACTATGCTCCACTTTTTCTTTTGTTTGAAAATCGTGTAGCCACAGCGTTTTAATGGCTTCGCTCGAATTCTCCCTATCTAGTTTACAACAATGAATATAAAGGAATTATAATAAACGAATTATATATGGGTGTAATATGGTAAAAATTTTAATGTAATTTTTAGCTATTATAATAAACACGTGAAATATATAAAAATATACAAAATTATTAACTAGTTATAATTATAGAGAAATAATGAAGCTAATACGTTGGATATCGCAATTAATAATGTTTAAACAACAACAACTATTATCTTGAACAAATAAGGCATCGAATTATATGATTATCGCAGGCAATATGCTATATAGTATATATATAGGTACAGAGCATGCCGCACGCTCCACTTTAACAGCTTTATCTGTATTAATTTTATAGTTGAACTATTTCCGAATAAATTTTCTGCGCTTATGAAGAGATAAGAGGTTATATGTGTTTTCACTTTAAGCCTCGTATATATATATATATATATATACACGCGCGGCGCGGTTAGCTTTTCATTAATGAAGAATTCATTCTATCCGTAACATTTTAAAAGGAGTAATTAGCGGTGTATGCTGTATAACGATGATAGCTTATATATATATATATATAGGCAATTCGGTTTTCATAATTATCCTCGTTATTCGGTGCTTCTTTTTTGTACATCGAAAAAAAAATTATTATTAAACGCATTTTTCCCTCGAAACTTCACTTTCCACTAAGCTGTCCACACACACATATATATATAATAAACTTTAGTTTATAATATAACTTTTACGAATTAAAGTAATTTTTCATATATAACATGCGCAAATATCGTAGCAACCAAAATATTTTTCTAAAAGTAGGTATATCCAAAAAATAAAAAAATATGATCGACTCTATCTATATCTAGACCAGAAAATGTACAAAGAAGTAGCCGCGGGGGTGGGTGATACAAGCAATTTCCGTCATCGGCACCAACGATTATATAATTCACCGCCGCGGCGCGTTCGGCTTAAATTGTACGCAAGCGAAAATTTCAAAGTAAAATCGAGATCTCTTTGTCGCCTGCGGGTACCTCGTATAGAGTTAAACCTATGTGATCGCTATATATATACATATATACTCGCCTAAATTCGACGTACCAACCTACCTACCTACACACAAACATTACATATACTTTCTATACGTACGCCATCAACTTTTTCCCGAACTTCCTCCTCCTCCTCCTTCATACTCTTTCTCTTCTACGTGTAGCAAGAACCTTACCACGTCAATTAGATATATGATCTATATCCTCAAGGCCGGAAACACTATATATCTATACGAAAAAAGGTCGCAAATTAGCGACTAGGTATATAACCGCGAATGAAGCGGTAAACCAAAATGCTACTGTAGCTATAGAGAAAGAAACCTGCGTAGTATATATTGACGATGATACTTCCATATAGCTGTAATAACGCTCTAAGATCTTTTTATCCTTCCTCCTCTGGCAAGTATATATATATATATATATAATACATAACTAGTCCCACGCGCGCAGACGCGGTATACACAATGGCGTCGCGTGCGCTCGACTTTGCCCTATTGTGTATATATATAGGTGTAAGCTACTCGTCGTCGTCGTCATCGTTGAGAACGGTTTTCTCCCGGAGTTTTGTATATATATATATACTAACGCTCGAGATCGTGCACGATGTGTAAGTATACCGGTCTCTCTCATTCTCTCAAGCCGCATAGCGAATCGACGCGGTCAGTGTCTCGGAAAACGGACGTTGAGGAATATATATATAGTTGGGCAAGGCGAGAACGAGAGAGAGAGATGGCAAAAAAGGTTAATTTAGGTTGGTATATAGAATGTTATATTGATTCGAGAGTGAGAGAGAGAGAGAGAGTGGGGGAAGACAACGGGGCACGGTTGATTAGCTTTTAATGAGAATGGTACCTACGTATACGTAGGTATAGGTAAGCGCGAGGTGAAAAAAATAGACCGAGGATCACGTTGATTAAAGCTGCGTTTTTGTTCGCAAATATTGAACTTGTATATATGCCAAAGTGGAATATACGAGGTTATATTGTAAAAATGTGAATTAATGTGTGCTGAGATATGATTCGTTAATTTATGGAAATATACCGAGATATGTAGGTATATGGATCTCCGCGTTGAGATTAGAAATTATAAGCATTGTTAGAGGAGTTTTTTTTTTTCATTATATACGCGCGCATTATTAAGCTTTCTAAAACTTCCAAAAACTTGTGAGAACCGAATCGCCGCGCGCGTAAACATTCATTATAAGGTGAAAATTTCGAGAAAACAGATAAAGGTATAGAGATTTTGGCTATATACATTATGAGAGTACGGTATACACATTATATATGCGTCCTAAAACTAGTTTATTCAAATGTACGTCGTGAAGAAGGAAGAAGAGAGAGAGAGAGAGAGAGAAGAAAAAAAAAGGAAAAATATGTACCCGGGAAACGTTAAAACTCAGGGGCTATTTGGAAACTTCTACTACCCATTAATGTACAATTTCTAAAGTACTTAATCTAGATGCATCCGTAGAAAACAGTGGGAACACACACACACACACACACTCATAGCACATGGAGAGTTAACGTATTTATCTATATATTTATTGGTGTGTATAAGCAAAAATATCATTTATTATAGCTCGACTTTTCAATGAGACTGAAAAATGTATATATATGCACGGTTAACTTAAGCGATAATAGCCACTTAAAGGACGCAAACAATTCGCTCAACCCGCTCGTAAATTCATATACTGGGACTCGTCGTCGTCGTCGTCGTCGTGGTCGTCGAAAAACTCTATACACATATACGAGAGAGGCCGGACAAACCCACTTAAAAGCGTTTCCCTCTCTCTCTCTCTCTCTCTCTCTCACTCCCTATACACAGTGGCCGCGCGCATTTTTCGGCATGAAATTAGCATAACTGCGGTGTATATATATGTATACATCACTATACCCCAACAGAAGAAGAAAAGCTCCGCTATATAGTGTTCCACCGCCCTAAAGAAAGAAAAAAAAAACGAAAAGAAACCGGCGTTCGCCATTTCGGTAACCAGGACTATTAAACTTTTTGGCGGCCGTTGTATAGGCTTGACAGAAACACACACACACACACTTACATAGAGCGGGAAACTATGGAGGTATACGATTGACGTAGTCGCTCCAGAACGCGTGCGCGTTTTTTGCTGTATAGCGCAGGGAAAAGCGGAATACTGATGAGCGCGCGCGTGCACAGAGCCGTTTCTGCGAAAGCAAGAGAAGCAAAAAAAGTCGCCCCGTATATACACGTGTATAGATATATATATAGATATATAGGTAAGTGAGGTATAGGTTATATAGTGTGTATATTGGTTTTCGAGAAGAGTTTAACGGCGCGACGGATTCCTTTGTCGTTGGGAGAAATTGTACCGAGAGGAGATATTATTTAGAAGAAAAAAAGGAGCGCAAGTAGGTGTATTTATATGCAGAGAAGGAGGTGGAGGAGAAGGAGGTGGAGAGTTTTTTGGGGTCCCGGAACTTTCCACTTTTGTGGTATTAGGAGATTACTGGCAGAGATATATAATTGGTTCTGCTATATAAAGTGTGTATATGTGCGCGGTGATGATTACAATGGTCAATCATGGATTGGGAGTATGTTGTAGGTGAGGTGTCGGTAAATAAGATGGTAATTGTATGATTGACTGTAACAACTATATATACAGAGGGAGAGAGCGGATTGTAGTTTTGTTGAACAATGATTAAGGATACGTCTCTGTAATAAGTTTACAGCTGAATAGTTAAAATATGTATACACTCTCTAAAGTTGAATTAGTGAAAATTGCTCCACCTTTTCAATTAGTGGAAAAACTAATAATTTATATAGTAAATATTTACTATTTGATTAGTATTTTTTTATAAACTACTAATCAAATTAGTAGAGAATACAAATTAAATTATAAGAAGTTTTAAAAAACTACTAATGAAATAGTAAATATGCACTAGTAGATTAGTAGTTTTTTCCACTAATTGAAATGCTGGAGCAATTTTCACTAATTCAACTTTAGAGAGTAGCCTAAAAAGGTGGAGAAGTAATTAATTGTTATATATATATATATATATATATATATATATGTGAATAATGCTCTCGCGTAGTTTAGTGACGCATTTGTGTAATTACATAATTTTTATACATATAGATCTATATAAGCTATTGCGCAAACAATGAATTCGAAAGCTGCACGCGCGTATATATATAATGATTGTTCGAAAAAGATTCGACGAACGTTTAGGTTTCGTAACTGGGACGCATTAAGAGCAGACAGCACACTTCAATCTTTTTCGCTGCTTCTATATATCTCTTATAAGGATATGCAGAGCGAACGCGATGCCTTTTGTACGTGTAAAAAAAATATACTCATTACACACGTATATATATATATATATATATATATATATGATATCCTAATTCATTTTTAATTATACAATTTCTATATGTAGGTATACGTGTCGAGAAAAATAGATGCAGAAATTTTGATTCCGTACTTATATATAACGGAGGAAATAGCGTGTGAAACGTATAAAACTTTTTCATGGTGTCTAATATATACTTGAAATATTGTTAGGATATATATAGCTTTATAGATTTTTATCACATAAATCGTTATATATAACCAGAAAAAAAAACTTATGTAAATATACACTATACAAACAGCAAATATATATAGACTTACATCATAACGACGAATTCGCAGTGTCCATTATAAATAACAAAGAGTACACAACAACGATTTGTATATTTATTAAATTTTTTTTTTCTAACTTTCATCAGTTGTAAAACTATATCGCGGAAACGAATACGGCGAGACTCTAAAACGTAGCAATATACAACCGTGGTAAAACAAAGTATCTCGATGAAAATAATACCTCGCTTCTATATACCTATACCAAAAAAAAGAAAAAAAAATAAGTAAAACCTCATTTACAAAGTGCAGTACGCGCGCGGGTATATAGCGTTGATAGGAATCATGTAATAAAGTCAAACTTATTACCACGACGACGCGCTGGGCTCTCAACTTGGTATAATAAACACGAGGGTTCATAAATTTCGCAGCCCTCTATATATACACTATATATACCGAAACAGTTACAACCAGAGAATTTCCTTCTCTCAAAACAACCCAACTCTCTCTCTCTCTCTCTTTCTCCGCTTAATTCAATAAGCCTTCTATACCTGATAATAATCCACTACGGACGCGCATTTTGCGGCTTGGTGTGAACATACACACACACACAGACAGGCAACTTTTGCACCGTTAGCCGTTGAAATTCGTTTTCAGATGTAAATAAGAGATTCCGATACGGGAATAGTTGCATAAGGCCAACTACAGGTTGGTAATAAAATTTTCGCGTACAGGGTGCACCAGAGTCACGTAAGCATAGTGTATATATTCGTTTTACGAGCCCCCCAGAGACGTTATACTATTCGCTTTCGCTCAACCCCTTCGCCCGTGTTATCACGACCGCGTCATCGTTGTGCTAAAGCTATAAATAGACGTGTGTGTATGTGTGTGACGGGTATATATATATACGATGATGTCGTTTTTCTTGCTTTCGAATATAGCCCGTGAGGTCTTTAATCCCTACCAAGACGCAGCTGTGTTTTTCCTACATATATATGTTGGCGAAATTCCTATGTCGATGTTTTCTCGATGAGTCGATGCTATTTTTGAGAAAGTTGGGGTTCGCGTCGCGTTGTTTTGTTTGTTATACCAGCGGATATATATACGTGCTGTTTACGAGGCAAAAATTCGGCTGTGTCTGACTGTAGTTTGCCTGTAACTACTTGATAACTGTAACTATACTGCGAGTTAAACTATTGTCGAGCGTATAGTGTGTTTAAGTTTAGTTTTGTTTTCGTTATAGATTATTAATGTCGGTGGATTCCTATACGATGATGATGATGATGATGATTCATTTGATATATGAAGTAGTTATAAGATAAATTAATAAATCACATAGTGTATTATATAAAAACAATAACAGTCGTGATTCAATTCGATAAATGAATGTTTGATAAAAAAGAAAAGGTAGAAGTAGTTGAGAAAACGTGGAAGTAGACTATATAAATATTCATCGCGTATATACGTATGTGTATATATGTGTTACAAGTCACGGAATCCAAAAATTATATTTGTAAATTAAAAATAGAGGAAAAACCGGCGGTGGAAAATAGAAATTTATAAATAATCGCTGTACAGATAAGACGGAAAACCAGTTCCAGTCGTTATAAAGATTCTTTATGCGATTTCTAGTTCAAACGCACAACACACTATATATACATGCATTTGTGAAACGGCTTATATAGGTATATAATGCACGCGACTGCTTTAATATACCTCTTCGTATATATCGATAAAAAAGAAAATATTAAATGTCAATAAGGAATTATGTAAAAATCACGCGTGGATCAGGAGAGAGAAAAAAAAACGTCGGAAAATTGAACTATTGCACAAGAGAGGAGGCGTACGTGCGTGTATAAACATCCAAAACCACATTCCTTATCGGCCCCTCCAGCGACTAATAACTCGGACGGATAATCATAAATAGGCATTATACTTATAACCATATACATATACATATTTAGCGTTTGTCAACCATATACTGTATATCCAAATCTCTCTATATACACAACAACAACGCCAGATCGAGCGCACGCGGTTACTTCGCTTTTATATTACATATATCTCCCTCGTTAATCTCAAACCCGCACATAGTTTTACCTCAAACCCTATACATATATATATAACGTTCGAGGATCCTGCACCCAAGAAGAAGAAGAAGAAAAAAAGCCCCTCATTACCTCCTCCTCAACATTCCGCACGTATACATATATACATACATACACTAGCGACGGCTCCCAATTAAAGGTAAATTAGGCGCTCACCGAAAAACCTTTCTCGGCCCGTTAATCCGCACGCGGAGGCTGCCGTAGGCCCCGTTGCTTGCCTGCTTATCGGTTATATGTATATATATATATATATATATTTACTCTCTAGCTATAGAACCAAGCCAAGCAACCGCTGTTTCGTCACGAGCGCGTCCTTGGGCTCAGAGTAGTGTATATATACGCGCGCGTTGCGCACGCTCGTTCTCCAGAGATGAAAAGCCGTATAGTAGAGAGAGAGAGAGAGAGAGAAGGAGCACGTAGTTATAAGAACAAAGGAAAAACTCGCGAGAGAGAGAGAAAGAGAGAGACGGTGTGTATATATAAGAAAGAGAGCTACGTGCGTGCCGGATGGAGTGTATGTGTGTGTGTAGTGGAGGATGTAGGGTTTGGTGTGAGATAGATATAGGAGGAAATGTGTATGTGTATGTGTGTGTCATGGGTACAGTTTTTGGTAGTAAGTGCGCGACCGTGGAGGAAGTAGTTTAGACAATGGAGATGCTGGGGATTGTATAGTATGGGAATTAGATAGAAGGTAGGGTATAGGAGGCTAGGAGGTTGATTGATTGGATGAAAGTTAATAATATTGAATATATATATATAGCGATTTTAACTGGACCAGATCATATATATCCAGTTTACAGTATACGACGTGTATACACTTTTGTCGGCATATTCGTATCATATTTTAATTTACATATTATGTACCTTTTTGTAAATGTTTTTCAAATATATATATCAGATATTGGGCGATATAATAACGTGCGTATATACTTTTGAATCGATAAATTTTTCTAATTAAAAAGCAAATAATCTCATTTGATAATATATAATATTTTAACCTGTCCACCGCAATCGCAAATCTCGCAACTTTAGCAGCTTTTATTTATTCAGTTGCTTGGTTTATTACTAAACTTCAGTTTAAAATTATGTATAGCTATAAAATTTAGACGCGTGTATACATAGATGAAAAAAGAAAAATACTCTCTAATTTATTCCCTTCTCGCACTGAATATGTATATATATAAATTTACACTAACGCATTTACTTATTCTTTTTTCCCTAACAATGTTCTTATTTCCCTTTTGAATAATGGTTTGTTTAGCTCTAGAGTAGCTTGTCGATTCGACGTAATAAGGTCTAATTAGTTTAAAATGCAAATCGCGATATATAACTATATACATATACGCACATAACGTGTCGCAGGCGCGTTTGTACAACGATTATTGCAATTATCATATACCGAAATATTTATATATATCGATAATATCGTAGATATTAGCAATGCATACGTTAATTATTATATAAAGTCCTGAAACGTTTAATAATTAAGACGTTAATTGTAATTTACTAGTTCGCAAAGTAAGTAGTGTCCCCCTTCTCATGGTAATTCATAAATTTCGCCATTACGATGTGGTAGTATATACTACACCACTATTAGCGGAAAATTTGTATTTCCCAATTCGTATCTTAAGAGCCATATATAATGGGTCTGAACCGTGTACAGGATCTTTCTATATAAGTATATGTATGAAATATTTGTGGCACGACCACCTGTCATCTATTAATTAAATAGATTAGATATATAAAACACCCGTACATATATAGAATACCTCAAGATAAAAAAGGGTATTAAAAAAAAAACACACCGTTTCGTAGTTTCATTTTCAATTAAGCTATACAATTGTTCAAATACACCGCGACATCCGTGCAATTTTCAAAATCCATTGATATATTCCTCACCTAAAGTGTATATAAGCAACTAACGATATACCCATAACCGTAAGGATTTAAACCTCACATCCTTTTTCCTTTCGCGCGACCCACACCTGCGCGTGTTTGTTTAACAAGCCTATATATATATATACGTGGCGACGCGGCGCGGCACAGACAAAAAAAAGACCAACTTATATTCATACATACATATACATATATAGCTCCAAATATAATCCGAAACCTCAGGTATAGGTATACACATAGCACACGCGGCGCTTTAATAATTCAAAACCTTCGGGGCCAGTCTCGCGCGCGCTTCGTTGCTAAATTCCACGGAAAAACGTTCGTTCACGATCGCTATAGTGCGCATGGTGCAAGTCCGCGCGTCGTGCATTTGCCTATATACACATACACACCGATATGTATATATATATATAGTATATATATATCCACACACACACACACATACTCACACTTATATAGGTTTGGCATGCTCTATAGCGGTGGCATTATAATTTAGCGCGAGAGCGGTATGCTCACGTATATATATATACACACACATAGAGCTCTTTTCTCGGAGGGAGAGAGAGAGAGTTGCGCAACAACCCCCTTCTCTATCTCACTCGTGCGCGCGCGTTTTCACTCCATCGGTCGCGCTCGCGCGCAGGACCGTTTTCTCAAGTACATATATATATATGTATATACATACACACAGACTCTATAGTGCTCTCTCGGTCACGTGGTCACTGTCGTGAGCTGGCGTATAGTACTGTAAGGCTGCTTGCTGCAATGTGGTGTATGTATGTATGTATGGATTGCTATGGGGTTTGTGTATATATATATGTATGTGTGTATGGAGCGAGTTTGTAAGCCGGAGATGTGGGTTCGAGTTGAGCGGCTGCTGCTGCTGCGGGCGATGCGGTCGCTCAGCGGTGAGCTGTATGCGAGGAGATTCGAGGCTGGAATGCGACGCTTGAAATTTTACCGGTCGATGGGAGGGGAATATATATATGTGTATAGGGAGATATTTTTTGGGTATATATATGTGTGTTGTTATACGAACAGGAAAATTATATCATTCTTTTTTTTTTATTATAGTTCCCTTGTACAGTGCTCCTATTTCTTGCGTACATTTCAGATCGACTATAGTGACAATATAACGTCATGGGGTTCTGTAATGGGTTAATCTACGGAATGAAAATGATGTTGTGAACCTTGTTATATACGAATTCCAATTATTTTGTTACCGTTGAGTAGTAGAAGAACGATTGATAAGAAAAAAAAGGAACGCGTCATCGGTGTGGAAAAACTGGGACCGTATCTTCGACGTTTCCAATCTAAACTAGCTGCTAAATGGCTTGAAATAATGAAATTCCTTTCCACCAGGGGGTGGCCGAGAAGAGAAAAGAAATTCTATCTATTGGTTGGTAACAAGGATCCTTGAATACTTTCCGACAATTTTCCTAAATAGCAAAATAATTGTACCGTATGTAGAGTGTATATATATGCATAAATCGGTTCGTTCTATCTTCCTTTGATACGTTCAACGGAACTACGTATAGAATTCTTCGCAATGTTCGTTTTGTACTTTAAAGGAAAAAATAAAGGTTTTATCTAGTTGATTTATTTGTAAATTATACATCGCATTATCTTAAAGGATTTCTAACTAGACTATTAAATACGTAAATTCCTTTCTAATGTGGGATATATAGAATATACGGTGTAATTGAAAATTTCAATTTTCTTTGTGTATATAACATTGAAATATATTACAACGTATAAACGATTATTTTATTATATTATTAATATAATTTAATTATTATTATAATAATTAACTGTATAACTATTTAATTATAGCTTTGGAGTTAAGTACAATTGTCTGTTTGCTTATAGAAATTATAATTCAGCCGTGCTATATCATTAAGTCTAAAAACTAAACGATTTTAAATAATTATCAACTTCTTTGCTATATTCGGATAATATATGGAAAGTCAGGGTTTTTGAACGTGCTGTTATTTTAGCTTTCTTTTCGGCACGAAAATTATTCTCGATCCCTGAGAAATATGCAAAGAAAGTTTTCTCAATTGTTTTTTTGCCCATTCGATTTTCCTTGTTTACCCACGAGCGCATAAGCATTTGGATTTTAAATATTTTCGCACAACGTGCATCTATATGTACATAATTATAGGATAATTGATCGAACCATGCGTATATACTGTGAAACTGAATTAGAAACGAGCCAATTCACTTGAAAAAAAAACAACAACAAAAATATAATATAATCCATAGCTCGCAATGTCATTAATTATCCGAACCTTTTTACTGTATCTATATACACATGAACTTACTTTTTTTTCTGTTCAATTCAGCAATGCGAAGCAGTTGTTCATTAATGGAAATCAGTTGTCGCGTTATATATACCAAAGATACCAATCGACCTTTACAGTTAATTATTGAATTTTTTTTCCGTATCCCTCCTATATAGCTAATTTCTTTTATTACAGAATTTCGTTTAGCGTATACGTACGCGCGCTTGCAAATGAACAATTGATCTCATTCAGCGTCTGTTCACACAGACACATTATATATAGTATATATTCGCGAGCACTTGACTATAAAGCAAGATCCTTATCTTTATCAATGCAACTTTCAGAATTCAACCTTAGAGATCGACGATATCGATCATGTGTTTATAATTAACCCCTTATCTTCCTACATAGTTTTACTGGTTTTTTTTTTCTTATTTTTTTTAATCGTTGATTTTTCCATTATAATGTATACCACAGCTGGATTGAGTCTTTTTGTATACTGCCATATAAACACACACACACACGCGCGTATATATACACACATAAATATAATACGCGCCGCGTTCAATTGTACAAGTGTAAAGTGCACTCATGGATAACAACACAACAACCTACTATTTCACTTCATAATTTATTCCAAATTGTCAGTTACAATCTTAACGATATTCTTGTTAATTAGAAACGTGCTTTCATATCAGTTTCGTGGAAATATAAATTTTCCTATCCCTATAGCAAAACGTATATATATATAAAACTCCATCCGCATAAACATAAACATATTACACGTACCATATACGTTAGTCAATATAATCCAACCTCTCCCTCTCTCTCTCTCCTATAATACACATTAAAATTCCAGCTGTCGTAAAATAACTGGCATACACGTATACTACACCTATTTCGTATACGAAAGGGATGTTTATAACAACAAATAAATATAAGTCACAGCTACGCCTACACACACATGTACACCTACGATGGTTCAACCAGTCAATAATACATATACAAATAATATATAAAAATAAATCGTATAGACAATAGAGTTACGGCTAATCAATCATCGTATACGAGTTCGCTTAGCTTCGTTTCTATATATATATATATACATATACACACTTACTCCGGCTGCTATCTGACTTTCACATATATTACGCTGCTCTGGATCAAGTTTAATCACGATTTTTCCGCAACTTTTCCCATAAGCCTCTTGCCTTGCTCTAGCCGGCGCCAAGGTCGCGCTTGGGGAGTGCCCCCATGTGTAATTTCCTTTGCCGTATACATATACATATACATACAAAGCGTTCTGTTAAATATAGATCCTCGTTATTTTTGTTTATTGTATCGGGATAGCCATACGCGTATATGTTCCATTTTTTTCCCTATATAAAAACGTCAGGACCGGATGTTGTGAAGCCAAGATAAACGTTATGTGATTGGCTCATGTAGTGCGCATGCGCGTCTAAGTCAGGAATTCGAAACGTCTTTTAGGTTAGGGCGCGCAACGCGCGCTATTCAAATCTCTAAATACCAATAGAAACGAGATGAAGATCCCTATATAAAAACGTCATGACCGAATGTTGTGAAGCCAAGATAAACGTTATGTGATTGGCTCATGTAGTGCGCATGCGCGTCTAAGTCAGGAAGTCGAAACGTCTTTTAGGTTAGGGCGCGCAACGCGCGCTATTCAAATCTCTAAATACCAATAGAAACGAGATGAAGAAAACGATGTAACTAAGAGGAGATTTGCGACACTCGCACGTAACAATCAAATCTGTCTTCGATAATACGGGTATATGCGGCGGCTCCCGCGTTGCTGTAATTTTTCGCGACCCAGATATATATGTATTCCCACAACAGCAGTTCGTTCTTATTTTTTCTCTCTATCTATCTTTCTTTCTCTCTCTCCACGTGACGGCGGGAAAATTCTCGGAAAGGCCACCCACGTCGACCTTGCACAGCAGCAGTTATAGTGCGCTTTAAAAACGCAGAGGCATGCAGTTTAAATCGTCGCACGCGGTGGCGGCACGTTGTATAGTTCTTTTCTCGCAACCCCCTTTAACGCCTGCCGTTAATTGCCGGGTGTATATATAACGGGTATACGTGTATATATACCTATATATCAATATACTTTCATTTTTTTTTCTCTCTCGTTGCCCTTCTATACAATAATACTCCCGCGCTATGGTGCTGTTACGGTTCCACGAAAGTATATATATATA
>JAWWEQ010027689.1:0-24514 GCA_035583055.1 Torymus tubicola
AATGCCTTATCAGACGAGGACAGTGAGTTCAGGAAGGTCGGTCGCAGCCTTTTCGAGGACAGCTGGCGTAATCGGGCTCGTCGTGCTATTCGCACTATGCCTCCTTGGGCTGCTCGATTACTGAAGCCCATAGTGCACAACAAGCCTGTCATCGACTTTTTCGTCAGTACCATCAATGACACCATGGAGTACAGGAAAAAAAATAACATCAGGGTGAACGATTTCGTCGATCTGTTGATGGATATCAAGGATCACCCGGAGAAAATGGGCGAAGAGAGTGAGTGTAAATTTTAAATGGATTTGTAGAAGTGTTTTCATAAGTTCTAGTTTTTTTTTCCTTGAGTGTATATTTTAAGCTTGTTTTTTTTAATTTTCATGCGTTGCGGTTTTGCATAATTTTCAACAAGTTTTGAATTATTAATTACAAAAACTCATACATGTAAACTTTTACAACTAAACAAATTTGGTTTTGTGATTGTTTTTAATTACAAAGTAAACAGTTTGTATATGTTAATACATCACTTTTCACGAACTTGGTATTATAAATTATAAGTTTTTTTTAAGTTCTAGAAAAATAATTTAAAGTCCAAGTAAAATCATAATTCAAAATTTTTTGTTCCAATTTTTACGTACGAACATTGTCACCAAGTGTTTTTTTAATGTGTGAAATTTTTTCTTGTGATTATATTCAGCAACCGGCCTTTGTAGTTCCTACCATCTCGCTTTAGTAAAAATAGAAAAAACAAACTGTAATTCAAACTAAACTACTATTATTTTGAAAGACACTGAATAAAAGCAATTAAAAAAATTACAGATAATTATGTCGCTACAACGTAAGCAGTATGCCTGTATGACTTTATTTCTTAGAATAAATGTCATTTGATATAAAATTCATTCTTAACTGTTATAAAAAAAATATTTTAATTTCTAGAAATGTCCGACATATTGCTAACTGCGCAGGCGTTCGTCTTCTTCGTAGCTGGATTTGAAACGTCATCTACGACCATGAGTAACGCCTTGTATGAAATGGCTTTGAATCCCGATATGCAAGATAAACTTCGAGAAGAAATAAAAAAAACTTTCGCTGATAATGGTGGAAAGTTGAATTATGACTGTGTTCGAGAAATGAAATATTTGAATAAAGTGTTCAAAGGTTAGCCACAACACAATTTTTCAAATTCACATTAATTTAATAATTTACGAACTATAAAGCCATTTTAAATTTAGATTTACTGCAATTAAATTGAAAATTTAACATTTTTTAAAATCTTACAACTGCAATAATTTTAGAAACTTTAAGAAAGTATCCGCCAGCAACTGGACTTCCAAGAAAGGCAATGGAGGATCATACGTTTGCTGAGACTAAAATATCAATAAAGAAAGGCACGTCAGTTTTAATTCCAGTGTATGCCATTCATCACGACGAAAACATTTATCCTAATCCTGAAAAATTCGACCCGGAAAGATTTGACGAAGAAGTGGCAAGCACAAGACATCAGATGAGCTTTATGCCCTTCGGAGATGGACCGAGAAATTGTATTGGTATGTCATCGTAATATTATTTATTTTGTTTTCTTTTTAGAAGTATATGAATCGAAATTCACATTGTATAAAAATTTCATTTTTTCTCTTTCCAGGAGAAAGATTTGCACAAAATCAAACCAAAGTCGGTCTTGCTATGGCTCTCCATCATTACAAATTTGAAGTCTGTGAAAAGACATGCATCCCGTACGTGAAGAACGTAAACTCCCCGCTTCTTGCTCCAGTTGGTGGTATCTACTTAAAAATAAAGAAGATTTAATTCACTGATACTTGACTGTACATAGTATTTAAAACTCATTTAAGTTCATAATTATGTTTTAGTTTTATCAATAACGCGTGTATATACGTGTGTAATTTGGTTGATTAATCTACAGCCTGTTTTTGTGGTTTAGTATGTGTTGATCTACATTATTTTCATATTTGTTGTGTTACGTTCTTCAATTACTGCAAAACATCTGGACAGTGTTTTTCAGTCAAATTACTATCGAAACTATAGCAGCGGACAGTTTTTATTGCATTCTTTAGCGTCGTTGACTTATATTATATTTCTGTTACGTTGAGGAGCATTTACTACGGAAAAGATATCAAAATCATTTTCTGCGTATTTTGTTAGAAGCAAAAAATCATCTATCTTGTCATCAAAATTGAATAGATATTTGCTGGTTACCCATTCATGCACGGCTCTTCGCGTTGCTTAACTTTGATGATGTCGAGGTGCAGTCACGTTGAAAAAACAGATACTAGTATATTAGTGAGCTTTCTATATAAGTTGCTTAGAAAAGTAATGAACTGAATGAACTGTGATATATTAGTATGTACATACAATGTACGTTAAAATATGAAAGAATATAAGAATTTTAGTTTTATTATACATGAGTTCAAAGATTCCAATTATTTCATTTATTTATATATTATATTAATTTAAGATCAGTTACATTGTATTTTAAATGTATACACGTTTATTTTTAATACAATGTTATATAAATGTCATTATACTATAAGATCTATTTTTAAAAGTATCACTATAAGAAAATAATAAAAAATAACTCAAAAATATTCGTCACATTAAATCATTTATTCCCTGTCAATACTTATTTTACGAATTACATTATAAAAATTAGTTGTTCAGATGTATTGATTAAAAATTTTTAGTGATATTTGAAATTTTTTTCAAATTATAATTTCTTGGGAATTGTTTTATGTATAAATTTTAAAAAAATTTCACGGATGAAGCTAGATATATCAATTAGTTGACAGGTATTACTCCCAAAAATGTTGAAAGTTAAACATATTGGTCCCATTAATAGAAGCATACTTATCAAATAAGGTTCAAGACGAAAAGTGCGATTAACGAAATTGCAAAAATATATAAATATATCTACAAAATAAACTAATTTCATACTGTCGCAATTATAGAAAATACATAATTTTAATTTGTATTACTTAATTTGTATAAAATATGGATGTTTTTATGTAATATTAATTTAAAATCATTGAGAAAGTTCTCTTAATATGCTCTACGGAAAATAACGTGAGTATTGTTCAATAGCCATAAGATAATGCTTAGTAATCAACAGACGATAGATAAGTATTTCGCATAGACACAGTGTCAATGGACTTATTTGGCTACTTCTTAGAAACTCATCGCGACAGTCTGTTAACTGAGATAAAAAGTCGAGTCGCTTGAGCGATAAAAGGGGAATGGGAAAAATAAGTTTTTTTTTGCACGTTAGCCTAACTTAGTAAAGATTTAGACATTATCCGCGCCACATTAAGAATCTCGGCAAAACTAAAATATGTAACTACGTTTAATTTACAGTGCAAAAGTTATAGTTATCAAAATGTACTTCAGCGCGACCGAGATATTAATATTTTTTCTTGTGACCTTACTATTCTACTACTATTATCAACTGACAAGTATTTTCGATTTTTGGAAAAAGCGCGGCGTTACCGGTCCACAGCCTATTCCTTTCTTCGGAAACTTGAAGGACGTTGCCTTGGGTCGTATCCATGTAGCTGATTTTATGAAGGACCTTATCACCGCTTACCCAAATGAGCCAGCCATCGGTATCTTCGCTAAGTCTACGCCCATCCTCATCCTGAAGGATCCAGTGTTAATTAAGGATGCATTAGTAAAGAGTTTCTGGTCGTTTGCCGACCGGGGCATTCGCATCTACGGGGACATTGATCCACTAGCCGAGCACCTTGTCTACCTCGACCCGGAGCGTTGGCGACCAATGCGCTACAATCTCACGCCAGTATTCACCTCGGCAAAGCTCAAAGAGATGTTCTATCTCGTTGTTGAATGCGCTGAGGAGTTTATTAGCTATCTCAATAAAGTCGTCGAGACTAAGGAAGTGAGCGAGTGTTACGATCTCTCGGCCAAGTACACCACAGACGTGATTGGCGTGTGCGCCTTTGGGCTCAAGGCCAACGCCATAGCTGATGAGAACAGCGAGTTCAGACGATTTGGTCGCGAGAGTTTTGAGCCTAGTTTCTGCAATAATATGCGACATCGCATTAGAGATTTTCCCCACTGGTTAGCCTGGCTTCTCAAACCAGCCGCACGCAACGATCGGCTGATTAACTTTTTCGTGAACACCATCACCGGGACGATGAAGTACAGGAAGGTCAACAATATTCACAAGAACGATTTTGTTGACTTTTTGATGGATATTAAGGAGGAGGCCATGAAAAACGGCGATGTAGGTGAGTGAATGATTTTGGTGATTCGGTTACCGGTCTTTCGTTATGCTGCGGGGTTCTTGAATTGTTAGATGAACAGTTGGAAGACCGTCTAATTGTGTGACTTTATTGCACTGCGATGGAAAAAAACGTCGTACGTGTTTAGCCGCGAATGTTTGGTGTGTTATCGGAAAGAATTATATGATAATTGATACACACAGTGATAGTACAACTTACGTCTGCTCATCATAGTGTGCAAAATTTAAGTTTAATCAAAATTAATTTTAATGAAGTTGGATCAATTTAGTAAATTTACGAGAATATAAAATAGTTAGTAATTTTTGTATATTTTTTTTATTAATGTTTATGGATACGAAGTTTTTATTCTTGGATATTAAATTAATAATGTTAAGATGTACCTGAAATTATCCAATAATCAAAGATTATAATAATTTATTTTTAGTATGTGAAGACATTTTTTTTTAACTTAAATATAAAAAAAAAACAAGAAAAAATTCACTAGATTTTAGATGATTTAATATTGGAAATGAGTTCTCGCAAAATAATTGCCCCTGGAGGCATGCTGTACGTGCAGGCACACGTGTACAGAGTGAAAGAGATTGTAAAGCGTGTTGTAGTTAGCATGAAAACAGCTTGATAATGAATTGTGAGACTGTACCTACTCACTTTTATGTATTCTGAATAGCACTAACGGTAAAATGCAAGAATATTTCAGTACTATGCTATTACAAATTAATAAACTGAATTATTAATTCATTACTTTGCAATGTTAGATAAGTTTACTGTTTAGCTTTTTATTTTCATATAAATGGTTTTTGTAAAAAACGAATTTTATTATAATAAAATTTGGTTTTTGTTAAGATTGATAATTGAATATTTAAATAATATTATAAATGTTGTATGTATATCCTACAACGTAATTATTTTCATTTTAAAAAAGTAAATATTGTCATATTTGAAATACCGTACCAAATTTGTTATTTTGCTAAATAAAAGAGTTGAATAAATGAGAAATGACATTTATCCATCTAATAAGTTAATAATCTAATAACGGTTGAAAATTTAATTATATTACTGATATTAATTTATTTTTAATAGAAATATTGAACAAATTTTATTCTAATTGAATATTCAATTTAGATATTAGGTCTATAAAAATAATTTAAAAAATATAGCTCGATATCGATATCTTTATGTTCGAATAAATGTAATGCACATGAGTCATACATTTTACGATGTCAATATTTATAATAGTTATTTTGTGTTTGCTCATACAGGTTGACGAACTATAAAAAAATTAAATTGTTTCACAGTGTGCGGTGATTTTCTTATTGTTAGTAAATAGATTTAAGTAGTGTTAGGTTGGTATAGACATTTCGGTATTGCAAACAACATAAAGTTAAATTTTATCTTCTAGAATTTACCTTTATTATAGCAAGGTAATTTTCGTTCTTGTGTAATTTACTAAATGCACTCTGATGTCAATATTATTAAATATTGAGATTCAATATGTTACGTATCTGGGGTATTGTCGAATTATTAATCTTTCGATTTCTCTCATCATACAGTTATTTTAAGTCTTCCTAAAGAAATCTTTGTAATAATAAAATTTGAAGTTTTATTTTTTTTGTAGCATCTAAATCACAGATTTATATAGAAATTATGGGAAGCAGGTTGAATAAAAATAAGAAAAGAACACAAGTGCATAAAGAGTCTTTTTATTTTGTGTTCTCTCACGTGCTGCTGGACTCTGACTAACTGCACTGTAGGTCTATGTTATACTCAAGAGGTCCTAGTCTCCAAAACATAATCTATGTTTTGCTTTTGTACGTGTGTGAGCGTGTGATTGTATTACAATAAGGGTTTGTTACATTTAGTTTATGAAGGTGGGACGTGTGTGGATAGGCTTTTATATGTGACTTTATTCAGTGCTGTGAGTAAAGAATTTCGTGAAAATATTAAGATTATGGGATCTAAAAGTTAATTAAAAATTTGAATATCGTTGGAGAAGTAAAATAATATTATGGTTTACCTTTATTTTTTTTATACTACTTGTTATAAGTAAATAATTATATTATGGAGCGAAATTTGTAATTGAATTTAGAAATAAATTAAAACGAAAATTATCTTGGTTCGAAGGTATGTAAATAAATAATATAACACTCGCAGTTATAGCAGAATTCATGTATCGCAGGAACGATAAATTAATTTAGAGAACGCTATATGTGTCAACAAATTGGCAGCATTCTTTTAATTTATTTAATTGTTTGAATAAGTATTGACGATTTCGATCCTATCTCATTTCAATTTAAATCCATTATACCTATAATTTATAATTATACATAATTAAATTAAAATATATTTTCGCATTAAGGAAATACTTTCGATATAACTGAAATTTAAAATAATTATATTTTTGCAGGAATGACAGACGAGTTACTGACCGCACAAGCTTATGCTTTCTTCATAGCAGGGTTTGAGACGTCATCATCATCGATAAGTACAGCTCTTTATGAATTGGCATTAAATACAGATGTCCAAAAGAAGCTACGTGATGAAATAAACGACGCTTTTCAACAAAATGATGGAAAATTAACTTACGATAGTATCAAGAATATGAAATATTTAGATAAAGTAGTGAAAGGTTGGTCAATGTTTTCTTATAAATGAAATTATATAATATTATTTTTTTTATAATAATCTGTGAGCATAATTTTGACTTTAAAAAGTTTTTGTTCAATAAAATATTGTCTAAGTTGAACTGTTCTTTCAGAAACGTTGAGGAAATGTCCACCTGGCTATATGCTTACAAGAAAAGCCCTTAGAAATCACACATTTTTTAATACAAATATTTCTATCCCAGAAGGAACTAGAATATTTATTCCAGTCTATGCTATTCATAGAGATCCTAATATTTACCCTGACCCTGAGAAGTTTGATCCAGAAAGATTTAATGAAGAATGTTGTAATACTAGAGATCAAATGAGTTACTTACCATTTGGTGGAGGACCAAGGAATTGTATAGGTAATTGTAATTACTAATATTGTTTCTTTTATATTTAGGAGATTTAAAAAAAGTAGGAACAAATTCTTTTTCTGAATAAAATACATATTTGAGGTTGATAGCCTCTGGCCTGCATAAATATCTCTTTTATATATTTTTCTAAATTTGATACAGTAATTGCATCTTGCGATTTATTTATAACTATTTTTTTTATAGATGATTAATTGTTTTATGTGGAAAATGATGTTTATTTTGTTTTTAGGTTTTCGATTTGGATTAATACAAGTCAAAGTGGGTCTTGCATATATAATTCGAAATTTTTTTCTTGAAATTTGTGATAAAACACAGATTCCTTATGAAAAGCGTATACATGCCATAATTTTAGCTCCAAAGTCTGTATTTTTGAAAATTAAGAAGTTATAATTATTACGAAGGTGATGCCTGAAACGTTTTTTTAATTAACCAAAAATTAAATCCTAATTAAAATTTTAATTAATTGATTCTTTAAATACAATTTTACTCCTTTCTATGGGGGTTTAATTAAACATTTCTGTTAAGAAATTCAATTCATTATTAGAATTTATTTGATAATATTAGTTAAAAAACTATCCGCAAGGTACTTCAAAAGAAAAGTTCTCAGTTCGAGCCTATTGGGTGAAGGCATTTTTTCGTTGATATTTTTAAAGTAAAATTTCTAACTAACCTTATCAAGTAAAATTCTAGTAATAAATTAAACTTTTTTAATAGCTGCTGTTTGATTGATACTCAGAATTTGATGCTAGCAAAAAGTAGTAAAATGGTGTTTGAAAGATTAGTCAATGAAAAAATTTTAACTGAAACACACATCAGATAAACGAATAATAGTTATCTACAAAAATGGTATCATTAGCTTATGATTATTGAACATTTGTTTTTCAAGTTTTACGCCAAAAGTATGAAGTTAAATATGAAAATAATATTGTTAGAAATCTTTTGTTAGTATTTAAAAATAATGTTCTTTATTATTATATTATAATGTAATTTAAATTACAAATAGTTTGTACTTAAAGAAATCTGAGACTGCTATTTGGCTATAATATTTCTTATGAAAAGCAAACAAATACTTACTGAAAAGCAAATTTTATATTAAAATCAGTAACATCTAGTGTGATAACAATATTGTAATTAAGGATTGATAAAAATGTTGTATATAGTTCATAAATTATTTTTTGTTATAAAAAGTATATATTTAATGTTTACACCGTATAAAATATTATCAATGTTATTTAAAAAATTAAAAACCTTAGATCATTATTTATCATAAATAAAAAAAATGAATATAATTTTATTATTTGGGCGTATTGAGTATTGGTAATTACAATTTATTTCACTATCGGAAGAACTTTCATCTCACATTGCGCATACTGATATCATTCATTTACCTTTGTAACGTTATATTACATGATAAAAATGATATGTTTTACGTATTCATAATTTCTACATATCACATACATTGAGAATTAAGAAACCGTTTAAAGATGTTCAGTCGTTTACAATCCTTCAAAGAGGATGCACAATTATTATACCAGTTAGTGACATTTTTTTGAAAATACCACCTTTTCAAGTGCAGTGATGTTTAATATACATTGAAAAAAACTGTATTTTTTTGAAGTCATTCTAATTATGATAGAACTCATCATGATTTCATTAATTCCAATAAAATTTATTAGACTTTAGACTTCACAGCTATTGTATCACAAAATATATTGCTTTAAATATATTTTTATTAGCTTTAGATTTTCTTTTCATTACCTAAAAATGTTATTATTAGAAAAAACAATTTTTTAGTTTTATATAATCTTATGATAAATCTTTTTATTTTATTAATTAAAGTTAAAGTCAAAGATATCGTAAGATGACCTCATCAATTTTATCTCTTCTTTAAAATTCTTGGTAATACCTGTTAATAACTATTTCTGTTGTTCATATTTTACTTTTACTTGGTTAAATATTGTTCTTTTCTGACATGAATATTAAATAAAAATTTAAGTTTTACCGAAAACGATTAGTATTACTTTATCGGTTTCATTATATGAATTGCTGCTCAAAGAATCTTGGAAGTAAAGTCTGATCTCATAAACCTTTATGCATAAACTACATCAGTAATCATTTTCTAATTTCCTTACTTGTATAGCGTATACTTAAATTTTTTGTGATCTATAAAAAAATGTATATTTAAGTTTATATCGTTTACAAATAAATGTTATGAAATTTTGTAATCTAAGGACAATAAGTTAACTTCATTATAATAAACTATAGTTGTAATTGTGATGGAATAATTATATATAGAAATTTAATGAATAATACGAAAAGAAACTATTCGATCTATGAAATTACTCTATACCATAGAAATAAGTTTAGGAATCCCTAGGATGGAATACGGGAATTCACAGTATGACTCGCTAGCTCAGTTGCATATATAAACTCTGTGTAGCATTATTCGACTGCATTTCACGGGCGGCTGTCGCAAGTGTATCGAAACGCTATACATGTTTAGACGATTTTCATCATTTTTCTCAGTGTTGCAGCAGTTTAAAAGTTCAGTGTCTTATTAAGAAGGGATTATACAAAATGATTTTTGTAATTTGCATCTTTGTGGTGTTAACTTTCGGGATTTATAGATATTTGAGTGTTTTTAATTTTTGGAAAAAACGTCACGTTAAGGGTCCCGACCCTTCATTTTTTTTTGGTAATTTCAAAGACACGATACTTGGTAAACTTCACCCTGCAGAGCTTACGAAAAAGTTCTACGACGAATTTAAAGAAGAACCCATGGTTGGGATATTCGTTCACGGTACTCCGGCGCTTATCGTACGCGATCTTGATTTAATACAAGATGTATTAATAAAAGATTTTTCCGCGTTTTCCGATCGTGGAATATGTGTGCATGATAAGGTCGAGCCGTTATCGCAGCACTTTTTCAATTTGCCGCATTCGAAATCGCATCTTTTACGGAAAAAGTTGACACCGGCTTTCTCAGCTTTGAAGATCAAAGGAATGTTTAAGACCACGATGGATATTGCAGATGCCTTCATACAGTATGTGGATATAGAAAACGGAACAAGTGACATTATAAAGTGCACTAGTATTCTCGCAAAATTTACGACAGAAGTGATAGGTGACTGCGGGTTCGGGCTACAAATGAACCAGTTTATGCACGAAAATAGCCTATTTGATGAAATTCATAAAAAAAGAAATCGAGGCTATTATTATAATTATATTAGACGACATTTAAGAGAATACTTACCTCATATTTATAAATATTGTTATATTTTTTATAATAAAGACTCTACAAAATATTATCTTAAGATGATAGAAAATATTGCTATTGCTAGAGCAAACGAAAATTTAAAAAGAAAAGATTACGCCGGAATTTTATTGCAGTTAAAACAGGAGTTTTCCGTCAATAATATTGGTATGTATTATTATGTACATAATCATTATAATTATAAAGGTATACGGTTATTCTGACCGCTCATGTGGTATCGAAAATTAAAAACAATCGAAGTATTAATAAATTCGCAAATAGTTATCTTCAAAAATTAAGTAGAATTACATAAATTGAAATTTCTATAGAATTTTTCGCTTTTCGCAATTACGTATTCGGTTATTTAATATTATAAATTTTAGCATAATGAAATAGACCCGTTTACTTAAATTAAATTATGACGAAAAAATAAATCTATTTACATCAATGATACTTCTGGCAGCTACTTTTGATAAAATAAACCGTTTTTTCTATCTTTTTTAACGTCGTCCTAATTATGCTTCTATTTGATGCCAAACAACAACTAAAAATCTTTTTGTAATATAAAAATTCAATAGAATATTTTTTCATTAGAGTGGACTGACACATTATTAGCAGCCCAAGCTTATGTGTTCTTTACGGCTGGGTCTGATACAACTGCACTTATAATTAGTTATGCATTGTATGAACTTGCAAATAACGCAATTATTCAAGAAAAACTGCGATTAGAAATTTATGGTACACTTCAAGATTCAAAATTGACTTTTGATCATATTAAAAATATGATATATCTGGAGAAAATTTATAAAGGTATGTTTCGTATCAGCAAAAATATCATAATTAAATTGTACATATTTTTTTGCATTTTTTCTTATAAATGTTAACAATTTAATTTTATTTATAAATTTAGATAAATACTTATTGTTAGATATGTTAAAGTTGCATAAATGAAAACCAAAGTTAAAATATTTACAAATTTCTATTCTAGTTCTATAAAATGTATTAGAGTTACAAACTCCTAATAACGCAGGCACACAAAAAAAATGAGTTTGTGTAATGTTGTAGACAATGGCATTCTCATGTATTTTAGTCGCTGAAGCTAAATATGTCCTCAGTTTGAACATTGCTTACTAGTATTTTAAGATATCGCTGACGATAAAAATTTTAAAATCTGTTCCATGCAAAATAAAAATTTTTTTTTCATTTGGTCAATAGTATAAGATTACTAGTCATCCGCTACAAAATATATTTAAATAATTTTGCATTATTTAAATACGATTTTTCTTTATTGAGAAATAGTAAATAAAAAATTGTAGTGACTAAGTATAGTTCAAAAAAGAAAAAATATATGCACAAATCAATAACACCTCTTCGAAAATAATCTCAATATTATCACGAAATTCTTTACTCACAGTACTGAATATAGTTATATATGAAAACCTATCCCAATACGTCACACTTTCATGACCTAAATGTAACAAGCCCTTATTATAATGCAATCATACATTCAGGCACGTACAAAAGCAAAACATAGATTATAGTTTTGGAGACTAGGACCTCTTAAGTATAACATAGACCGACAGTGCAGTTATCCAAAGCTCAGAGCACATTAGAGAACACAAAATAAAAATACTTAGAATTTTTATTCACTTGTGTTCTTTTCTTATTTTTATTCAACCAGTTTCTCATAATTTCAATACTTAGATAATTTAAAATCAATTTTCTAACAGATAACTTTTAATCCATACTACAGTCGACCAAGTGATAACAAAATTTTGACTTGTTATGATGATATCTTAAAATTATTAGAATAGTCGATACTTTAAAATATCTTTATGAGCTTTGCTATTTTCACAGAGAAGTTAAGGTTACATTATGATTCAATCAGCTCAAATACATGAGGCTATCGCACAAACCACTTTTGTATTTTGTGTGTCTATGTTATAAATAAAATGAAAACTTATTATTATGACATTTTTCATGCGATTATTTGATCTGCAAGATAATATATATAATTAACTGAACATACTGATTGATCATTCCGTAAAATTCGTAACTTTATAAGAGACTAAACATATCGGAAAACTAATTTTAAGAGCGCGCATGCCTATTGAGCCAAAACATCCTTATTATACTACTTCTGCAACTCAATTTAATTCTATAAATATATTTCTGAACTTCAATTTTCTGGCAATCATAGTGCTCGAAATCGAATAAGATGTTATATTACATTTTTATATTAAATGTTCAATAAATTACATATTTCATTATCATAAGAACAGATTTGAATTTCATTTGAGGTTAATTATTTGTAAAGTAATAAAGTTTGATTCTCTTTAAACGCTCTTTTGTAAAAGTGTAATTATATGAATTAATTGAATTTTTTTCTATTACTACTTTTAGAAACTCTGAGAAAATATCCTCTTAGAGATATAATCAGACAATCAAATAGACAGTACACTTTCCGAGGGACGGGAGTAACTATACCTGCGAACGTTCGGATTATAATTCCGCACTATGCAATTCATCGAGACGATCATATATATCATGATCCAGATATATTTAATCCCGAAAGATTCAATGATACTGTCGCACTTGATCGCCATCCAATGGCTTATTTACCTTTCGGCAACGGACCACGCTACTGTATTGGTATGCAATAAATTTGAAAAGTTTTTGATATCTTTAAAAATGAATATTTGTATTTTATATTAACAATCATTATTGTTTCTAGGAAAAACATTTGCTGAATTACTCAGCAAATGTATTATAGTTAGCGTAGTGAAAAATTTTAAATTAGATGTTATTGAAGGATTTGACAATTTTATGAAAAATGATGCAAGAAAAGTTTTGTTAATGCCAAAAGGGGGAATTCCATTAAAATTTACCAAGTTATAGAACACTAATATTATGAACATCTCAAACTAAGAAAACTAAATTTGGTTTTGTCTTGAATGTGTGTGCCTGCGGGTGGGTGGGTGTGTGTGTATTCGATGTACTTGATAAGTAATAAGATATAAAAGTTAATTTTTTAAATTGTAATTAATGCATTAACTTAATGAGCATTAATTTTACTGTTTTAACTTTACAAATTATAAAGTATTATAGCGTTTTATTAATTTATTTCCGACAAATTGTACTTCTATTTTTATTTTGTAACTTTCAAGCAGATAATTGAAAAAAATTATGAAACTTGCATTTAGTATACAAAAGAGTTAGTTAAATGCAAATTTTAAAACTAGTATTTTTGAACTGTAAGTGAAGAAAATTGTAATTTAGATATTGTATGATTTATTAATTGGTTGTCGAATCAAGTTGATTTCTATTATATAGTATATAAATTATATCTAAATTGAGGTTTCTCTGTAAAAAAAATTAAGAACGAAAATTTTGTTTGGTAATATTTTTTATCGATTAATTTTTAGAATATCGATTCAAATTTTTGTATTTTTATAAACTTTTGTAATTAAAAGCCTCTATAAAATTTTTTGTGTCTTTTTAGCAATATCCTTCTCAAAGTAGTTTAAGGTATAGTATAAGGCATATTTAATAAAATATTATATACGTATCCTTTTGTCAATTTATCAGGAAAAATTACTGGAATTTTATCAAGTGTAGCAAATATACTATCAAAAAAAAAAATTAGAAGCGTCGAGATGTCGTAAGGTATCAAAGACGAAAATAGTGCGTTTTTGACTATATTTCCTTTTGTAATTAAATTAAAAACAGTTTTTTCTAAATTTTTTTTAGGACAAAATCGACAAAAATGTATGATAAATATACATCAAAATGTAATCTACCTTCTAGTAGAAAAAATGCAGATCAATTACTAAAAAATACTCGTTACGCTTTGGTGCTAACCACAAGATGTATTGCTCCAGGCACATATAGGCGTGACAACGGATTTAGGTAAACGTACTATAAAATATCGTACGATACATGTGTCTACTGTGGTCTACTGCACGGCGTAAACTATCACCCTTGCTATACGCTTAGGCTGTAATATACTAGTATTATGCAACTAAAAATTTTAAATTGTTAGCAATCATAAAAAATTGTGAATCGCATAATTAAAGAACCTTGGCAGAAATTCGTCTATCGCGAAATGGCCAGAATCCTAGTAAATGGGTAGAAAAAATTTCTCCTATTATTCGCACATGTAATAGATTAAGATTTAAATGACATAAACTTAAAATTTTCTTTTTAATTTTTCTAACGAATTTAACATTGAATTGGAAGGTATCCAACTGATAAACTAGTAAAATATAAACAACATACGTAGGTAAAAAAAGCTATACTACTATAACCCTTTCATAGATATTTCGAAAAATATCTTTATTAAATGGCTGTACATATATTTTATGTAAATAATCTAAAAGGTAAGTTTAGTTATTGATCGTTGCAAAAAGTGCGTAATTTTGTTTCATATAAGTATATACTTATTTTAAAAGATAGCAGTCATAGTTTTCTCGTGTAAACTTAATGCTGTGAGCGACTTGTTCGATAAACTGTTGTATGGGATAGTCACTTATTGTGAATATAGTTAATAAATAATATAAATTGTTACGAGTGTGCTATCGTAACTTTTAATAATAGAAAGAAACGGGACTCGGGCTTAAATTAGGAGTGCCGACTTCGAGTCAGTGACACTACCGTATTTAATAAGCCTCAGTTTTCACCGATCGGGTTCTTGCTGATTGTTGTCATATTGTAATTGTATTCTTACTACCTCGTCTTATACTACATATCCATATGGATATCCGTAATAAAGTACAATACAATTAATTTGTGATTCTCATCTATTTCTTCTTGAAAGCTTGTTTATAACATCACAGTTTTATTCTTAAAAATTGAAAACAGATTGGTACTAGAATTTCAGATGATTAGAATAATTCACGAGGAAATAACTATTTCGTCAATAATTTAGAAATATAGTTATCGATGCCAGGCAGCTCAGAAGTAAACTTAAGATTAAAAATGAAATTGCTAATCTCACACTCGCTGCAAACGTACAAAAGATGTCTATTTTGTTAGTACTTAGAGTCGAGATAAGAAAGATACTCTCTTAGAACAGTTTTAAACCTGCTGATCGATGGGAAATTTCTACTATTAGTCGGCCAAGAATTTCAAAAGTGTGCACCTCGCATACTGAAACATTTTATTCCAGTTTCCGCACACATCAAAGGTGCTGCTAATTCTTTAATTCTGTTCCTTCTGTTTGACCTGCGTACATACCTATGGAGAAGAGAATCTTGACGTAGTTTGAGTTACTCATGACTTTATGCATCCATATGTACAAAATAAATAAATATAAAATAAAGTTTTAAATTCAGCAGAGACATTGTTAGTGTAATCATAAGTCATTGTGTAAGGTATTAGATGTGTCTATATTGCCGGGCAGGATTGGCTTAGAGTGTTATCTTTCCTGTTTGTTTTTATACCAGTTTGAATGACTTCAGAGCATGACAGACAATTTGCTTTCCTTTCTCAGTCATCATTAACTTGCAGTCTGTTATTGATATCCATTGATCTTTTTCAATCAATTAATTTACGTTACAAATAGTTATCATTTTTGTTTTTTTTTTAATTAAGCTAAGATATAGTAATTATATCATTTTTCGGACATCTTATATCAAAATTTTTAGAACTGATTCTGGTTGGCTATTAATGCGCATAAGAGCGCTCAATGAGTGCTCGCGACCTTGAAATTGAGCAGCCGGAGTGGGATATAAGATAGTATATATAGTTTCGATGCAGTGTACACTTGATGCTACAAGTGTGTTTTCGTAGTTGCGTGCAGTTGGTTTGTAACGAAAGACGTGAGATACTATAGATCTCTGTAGATAATAAACTCTAGGGATTATTGATTTTTAAAATATGTAAGTATAGTGCGTGTTTAAGCACCATAAAACTCAGTACTGTAAAAAACTCGGTTCTGTTAAAAAGACGGAACTTGACTTTGTTAAAAATAAATATTTCTGTCAATGATGTGTATCATGGGGCGTGAATATTCCGCTGTTGTGTACATTTTTTATTAAAAAATCCGTCTTTTACGTTAGATAAATGTTAATATGTAGACATAGTGTTACATCAAAAAATTTTAATACTAATAAGTTTTTGTTGCTTGTTTAATACTTTTGCATTTACAAAAAAGGAATCTATACTTTTAAAATATTCTGCATTTATTTCAAACTACGGAGTGTTTACAAATAATTAATGTCTCTCTCTCTCTCTCTCTTTCTCGTTCTTTCTCGTTTTATCTTTTTGAATTGGTATAAACTTTTTATTGCTTTTACTTTTTGTAATAAAAATTTTTATAAACTTTGGTAAATTCTCATAATTAAAACTTGTATCTATTTATCTGAGCCTCTCTTTTCATCATAGTTTATCAAATTACTTCAGACTGAAACAGAACTCCGACTGTACTGATTTGTGTGTATACGTGCGTGTGTGTGTGTGTGTATATGTGTCTTTGAGAGAGAGAAAAAGAGACCGCTAGGAAGAAAAGAGCAACAGAGAAAGAGAGAAAACTATTAAATGTAACAAGTGTTTCCGTTATTAAAAGTTTTATTTTATAATTTGTTTAAAAAACTTGTTAATAACAGTTTAAGTGTTCAAATTTGAATTAAGTATCCAAATTTTTTGGTCACAGTGGATTAAAATACATAAGAATATCATAAGGAGTGTATACGTAAATTACTACTGTAAGGACTATACTTGATATATACGGTCCTGGTGTCCTTACGCTATTAGCTACAGCTGTGCGGTTAGTTCGTTTACAGTGGCGAGTTTTTCGTGATTTCAAGTTTAATATGTGAGGATACATGGAATACTTATATTGGAAAACACGGAAAATGTTAATTTTAAAAATTATTTATTTGGAAAATAATACTTTTCTTAAGTAAATAGAAACAAAAAAGAGTAATATATCACCCGGTCGCCTCTCCTATTCTCACCATAATCAATAGCTAGATATATGGTTTTTCATGAAAATTAAAATTCAATAGTTTTTTTAATACGAGTATTTTTGGACTAATAAAAATCAGAATATGTCTTTGTCTAATAAAATAAATTATTTAGATGCTAAAAAATGGTTTAGTACAGTACAATAGTGACAAAGTACAAAAACTATTTCATAAACAGCATGAGAAAAAACGAAAAATGTGTGCATTTACAAAAATTATAAAGATAATTCAGAGAAAAGTGATACATGTATATATATATATATATATGCCCGGTTCTCTGTCATGTCGCCGATGAAAAATTTTTTTATACTTTCTACTACATATTTTGAACTGCT
Organism: Torymus tubicola; assembly: GCA_035583055.1. Classification (NCBI taxonomy): domain Eukaryota; kingdom Metazoa; phylum Arthropoda; class Insecta; order Hymenoptera; family Torymidae; genus Torymus; species Torymus tubicola. The sequence goes on from JAWWEQ010027689.1 coordinate 17,839, forward strand.
ATGAATTTTTTCAGATTTTTTTGACCTATAATTTTGGAGATATAAGAGGTCAAAAACTGTATTTTGATGATTTTTTGCATTTTTGACCGATTTTCATTTATTTATAACTCCTCAGGGAAGCAGTTTTCACGATAGACACAAGAATAGTTTTGTTTTAAAATTTTCTCAGCTTTTCAATAAAAATTTTTTCAAAGCTGTATGTATACACTGTCACTCACATATCTCCAACTGAAACATTAAAATTCAGAAAGAAAAAAACCGCTCCAAGGTATCTCCACCGAAAAATTCATGGAGATAGCTTTTTACTGTACGAAGTATCTGTATAAATCCAAAAATGGTATTCGATCATTTTATAACCTAAAAAAATTCATTTAGATTTTGATATTTACAAAAATGTTTTATACAGGTCTGACAAAATATAGTTAAATTCTACGACAAATTACAAGAAAAAAAGTCTGTGTAAGATATTTCGAAATTTTGCTTCGTTTGCAAAAAATCCTTTAATATTGATAAAATTTCATCATTAAATTCAGTATTTTGATTATTTTTTGCTCAAAAACGAAGAAAATTTTCGAAATGTCTTACATAGACTTTTTTTTACATTTTTCGTAGAATTTAACGATATTTTTTCAGACCTATATAAGACATTTTTTTTATATCAAAACATAAATGAATTTTTTTAGGTTATAATATGATCATTGCCCATTTTTTTCTTTTCTCTCTGAATTTTAATGTTTCATTTAGAGGTATGTGAGTGACAGTGTACACATACAGCTTTGAAAATATTTTTATTGAAAAGATGAGAAAATTTTACAAAAAAAAATATTCTTGTGTCTATCGCGAAAACTGCTTCCCTGAGGAGTTATAAATTAATGAAAATCGATCAAAAATGCAAAAAATCATCAAAATTCAGTTTTTAGCTCTTATATCTCCAAAATTATAGGTCGAAAAATCTGAAAAAAATCATAGCAGTTCAAAATATGTAGTAGAAAGTATAAAAAAATTTTTAGCCAAAATAAAGTTTTTCATCTGCGACATGACAGAGAACCGGCCATATATTCTCATATTGAAACTAAAATGCTGAATCATTGTTTATTACTATCATGACATGCAAAATCTCCAAACATTCTAATAGTGTCAATATAAAACGGTTGAAAACCAAGATTTATATTCAAATTTATATATAAATATATATTATCAAAAAATAAAATATATATTTACAAGATATTTATATATATTTACAAAAGTCAAGAATAATAAAGATAGCGTTTTAATATCAATCTTTGTTTTCAATCGTTTTATATTAATAGTATTTAAATGTTTGGTAACATCTGTTTTACAGCCCTAGTGGAAATCCAAAACATTTTATAGCTAATAACTGGGTATTTATTTTGGCGATGGCTATAAAATAGGTATTTCTTTTTTCCAAATTCTAGCTCGCGATGAAACGCTTTTTCTCCTACTATTTGACCATTTTCTAGATTGAAAAATAGAATGAGTTTATCGTAGATTGGCACAAGTTAGTTCTTATCTATTTAAGAGGTTTTAAAGTTAGACAGTTTTTTAGTAAGAAAATGGGTAGTAAAAGTCTAGTTATATTGGAGAAGAGCGAGAGAGACAGAAAATAATGATAAAAAAGATAGTTTTCGACATATCTCTAAAAGGTCCATCGTAAATGTTTTTCTGGTCTTCATATATTATTTATAATGTAGGAAGCTATCAGTTAAAGTTATATGTCATTCAATTTAATGTCGAATTTGTAAAAAAAATGAAAAAGAAAAGTTTAAGGTTATGTCATTTTAGTGCCAATCTATGAAATGGGCATATAACGGGAGAAAAAGCGTTTCATCGCTGACGATTAACTGGCCATTTTTCCTACCCATTTGTTAAGATTCTAGCCATTTCGTGATAGACGAATTTCTAGTAGGGAGGTTTTGCCTATGATAATGATGAACCATGACTAAGCATTTTCGTTTAGATTTAAGAGAATACGATGAGTTGGCTATAGTCAGAATATTCCACGTCGACTATTATAAATAAATTAAAAAAAAAATGAATAATTATTAATATAATAATAGAAAAATGTTTTGATAACAAAAAATAAAAGACATTGTAAATACTTGATATAATTAACGCATGTAAAATTATGTATGAGAATAGTCGTATAAAAATAACTATTATTTTTTCTATTTCAGTTAAATAAAACAATGGAGTTTGATATTATTGAGATACTAGCTGGACTGGGAGGTTTGATAACTGCAGTTTATTATTATTTGATTAGAAATTTCGATTTTTGGGAAAAACAGAATGTTTCTGGACCAAAACCAATCCCATTCTTCGGTAATTTTAAAGATTTTATATTTGGAAAAACGCATATTGCTTTGTTGCTGACAAAATATTACAATGAATTCAAGTCAGAACCTATGATTGGAATTTTTGGTAAAAAGAAGCCATCTTTGATTTTAAAGGACCCAGATCTCATAAAGGATGTTTTGATAAAAGATTTTAATATTTTTGCTGATCGTGGCATATACGTGAATCCAAAAGTTGACCCTCTTAATCAACATCTTGTAAATCTTGAATATGATCGATGGAGGCCATTGAGAAATAAACTTTCCCCTGTATTTACATCTGGGAAACTTAAAGAAATGTTTTACTTAATGGTAGACTGTCTTGAGCTTTTTGAGAAACGATTAGAAAAAATTGCTGAAAAGGGTGTACCCGAAGAATGTCGAGAATTGTCTGCAAAGTTTACAACTCAGTCCATTGGTGTATGTGCATTTGGTTTGGATACTAATGCAATAGATGACGAAAACAGTGAATTTAGAAAATTTGGTAGGGCTGTGTTTGCCAATAATTTTATGAATGTATGTAGACGATTACTTCAAGAATTTGCTCCTAAATTGTACGAAATGTTAGGGCCCTATAAATACAACAGTGCTATGCAGTTTTTTGTAAAGTCTATGAAAGAAACAATGGAGTACAGAAGAAATAGTAAAATAAGAAGAAATGATTTTGTTGATTTGCTGATGGATCTTCAAAGTCAACCGGAAAAAATAGGAAATATTGGCAAGTTTCTACTTGTTACACAACTTTTAATGACACTTAATTTTACTTTACTGACTTTTAGATCTTGAATAATGTTCATAGTACATTAGATAACTTTTTTTTTAATTTTAAATGAATATTTGTTTAATGGCCGTTGTTATATGTACGACAAATTTAATTTTTAAAGCCACCACTAGATGGCGTTTATAAAATACACTGTATTAGATACATACTAAAGAAATAAACCACAAGTAGATTATTTCTTTAGTCTCTATGTATGAAAGTGTGTTATTAAGAGAGGGAGGGTGGGTTCTTTTGTCGTACATATAACATTTACGTTGTTTAATTGCAGAGATTTCTGACATATTTTTAATTGGACAAGCTTTGGTCTTTTTTGCTGCTGGTTTCGAAACTTCTTCTACAACAATAAGTAATGCTGTTTATGAAATGGCACTTAATCAGGATATTCAAAATAAAGTACGACAAGAAATTAAAGAAGAATTGAAGAAAAATAACGATAAACTAACGTACGAAAGTATTAAAAATATGAAATACTTAGATAAAGTTGTTAAAGGTAGATTGTTTTATCATTCTCTAGAAAATTTCTCGAACTTTTTATTAAGGGGGTGTTAAATACCGATATCTTTTATGTGACCTAACGACCGGAGTTTATTATTTAATTTAATTATTGCTACTATTAGAGGGTAATTCCCAATTATTCTGAAAAATATCGATTGAAATTTCAATTTAATCTTTAAAAATTCTTGTAAGAAATGTTGTTACTTTTTCGTAAAATAGATCGCTTAACCCATTTCTTTCCAAGCAGACTATTTTATAGTCAATTTGATTTTAATCGAGAAAAATATAAAGACGCTATTTCGAAAGTTTCCGTTGAAACCTTTTCGATTCTGACTGCAGATTTGGAAAGAGCGGAAAATATTAGATGGTAAAAATGACTTTTAGTCGTTATTTTTGATTATTTTTATATTTTTCTCGGTTAAAAGCAAATCGAATATAAAATGTCTACTTGGAAAGAAATGGATTAATAATAGAGATTAGTATTTTACACCCTCTTAATATTTTACCAAATAATGACGATTATTAATCAAACTAATTTTTTGAAGAAACGTTAAGGAAATATCCTCCAGGAAGTGTACTTCCACGAAAATCATCAAAAGCATATACATTTGCCGGCACTAAAGTAACAATACCAGCTGAGACAGGTATTTTAATTCCTGTATGGGCAATACATCGTGATCCAGATATTTATCCCAACCCGGACGTATTTGACCCAGAAAGATTTAGTGAAGAAAATGAACAAAAAAGACATCCAATGAATTATTTACCTTTTGGAGACGGTCCACACATTTGTATAGGTAATAAAAACGAATATTTGTGTCTTAATTATTTTTTATTGGTATGCATTTATTTAAAAGAATTTTAATTTTTCACAGGGGCTAGATTTGCTAACTATCAAACCAAACTTGGAATTATAGGACTGATTAATAAGTTTCGAGTTGATGTTTGTGATAAAACTTGTATTCCTTACGTTGTTGAAGCAAGATCTGTAGTTCCCGCTCCAATAGGAGGAATATATTTAAAAATTTCAAAATCATAGTTACAAAATAATAAAATAATTTTAAATTAAATCATATTGAATTTACCGTAATATTACTTTTGTAAACTTTATTAACCGAGTATATACAATCAAAATGCTTTTATCTTTTTGTAAAGCGAATACTTAAGCTATTAATTGTAGAATATTGGTTGTGATTTAGATTGTATTGTGCAAATATTTTAAGAAAAGGTATAAGTATAAGGTATTTTTTTAAAATAATTTAAGATACTTAAAAATAAAAAAAAGTTTTAAATCCGATTAGATCTTCTATTATTCTCTATTATTGATATATACAAAAGTAACGATACCCTTGAATAACTTTTCAAAATCGCATCATCCGAGAAAATGGTTCAAACAAAAGTTCCAACGTTTCGAAAATCCCTAGTTTCCACCCCGGAAATGTAAAGATCGGAAAATCTTGCATTCAGATGTACTTGATCTTGAGTCAACGTGACCCCTGGGGTTCTATAAAAGTCATATCTAAGTTTAACAATGAGTCTCGGAACAAGTAGCATTTTGGAACAGAATAAAATTTTATAAAAACGGGTACTATTATATGATACCTGGTTTGAAATTCATCGTTCAACTTAAATATCTACATCATATGACCTCCAGAATGAAATAACCTTCAACAATAATCTCGGAATCAAACTGAAGGTCATTGCTCGATTTTCGGACCAAACACTGCAACTTTTGTCAAAAACTTACTGACTTTGCTTACTTTTGTTACACCCGGTATATGTATTGCACTATTTTGTATGTAGTTACTACGTCTATTATTTCTTTTGTAACAGAAAGGCTGTAGCCCGTCATGCAGTAAATAAATAAATATAGCAAACTCTAACATCTACTAAATAAAGATAGGTAAGATTAGGAATGTTTTGCAATGAATTTGAGACTGTTTTGATGTAGTTTGATTGTGAAAACATTGGTTTTTGTATTAAAAGCACGTTATGGGATACAAAATAAAAAATTTGGAAACAATTTTTATAGTAATAAAAGTTTTATAGTAATTTCTGTTCTACAATTTAAATGATTTGATAATGAGAAACTCATTACTCTTGGTGAAATCATTATTAGTACTGTACATCAACTAACAAGGATTTCATATCTAAATTGACAGAATGTTCAGGTTGAAGAGTTATTAGCTGTAGACAGAGGTATCATCTATCTGTAGGTTATAAAATAGCGAAGTATCTCAATGATAATAGACAAGGGACGAGATTTACACAGAAAGGTATTGGCACGGAAACAGGTCGGCAATTAAGGGTAGAGAACAGTTTGTCGACTGAGAAGAAAACAATCTGTTCAGTTCTGTAGCAGAATACTTCCCTAAGGAAAAACTTAAATTACATGATTTACATTATAAATTTATTTATCTTCGTAGAAACCAGAGTCCAAAGTTTCACTTGCCGTTTTCTGTGCGCAAAGGATATACGTGCGAGTACATGCGTATATGTGTCTGCGTATGTACCTGCGTGTGTATTTGTATGGGTTTGTGTTTGTGTGCATATGTGGGTGTGATATATAAGTCTTACAAGGCGTAGCGCATACCAGATCCTTTTGGTTTTCTTCTCACAGTTCACCAAGAATCGGAAACACTGCACTCATCTTACGTAGACTCCGGAAAATCCTGGTTGTTGCTGGTTCTGTATCTCGTTCTTCGCTTGTCACCTGCCGTGTATGTTCTTCGACTGTTTGCAGACTTCCCTTATACCGGTATTCCCTTATACCGGTATTCTTTATAGAATAAATATATAAATAAACATATCTTTTGCTGTCATTTTACTATTGATTCTATTCTATCGTTAATCTTTTGTAAAACATTTTATGATTATTGATGTTGAAAATCAATAATAATTAACATCTAATGTAGTAAATATAATAATATTTTGGTACGTAAGTTTTTTTATTCAAAGGAACAGCGATTCATGGGCACCGCCTATACTCTACACATTCACACTCTACACAGGGAGGTTATTCTACACGGGCATACTCTACACAGATTTT
>JAWWEQ010027700.1:0-24510 GCA_035583055.1 Torymus tubicola
TGCTCGCGGAAACTAACGGAGTTACGTTTTTTCATGTTTCACAATTTTTTGATTAATAAATAGGATATTAAATTAATTATATTATCGTTGCCTTTGCTATATGGAAGTATAAAGTAACTGAAAAAATTTTTTTTAGCCCTCTTACATATCATTGGATTGGAAAATTTTAGCAAAGAACGTAATCGGCCGATTTTTGGAGAATTCACCATATATTCGCGTATATGGTCTAATTAATTTCAAATCAAATGATATGACTGCGCTTATATCACCTCAATAGTCATTGTGAGTCAATAATATTTATAATAATTATCGTAAAATGACCATAATCCGACATTTGAGGACGTTATACGATGTGACTGTGGCTATTTGCATTTTTTGACGTACAAAAATATATCTTACAGTTTGAGCAAAACACGTGATACATCATCTAATCAGTTTAACGCATTTACACCTTTTTGTATCCCGTTTTTACTAAGAAAATGAACTTTTTAAGAAACAAATTTATAAAACAAAATTTTTATAAATTTTTTCTAGTAATAGGGAATATAAATATACTATATAAATATCTATTAAAAATAAGATTATAAAGATACCTATTAAATCATTTATTAAATCATTTTAAGGACTGTCATATTTTTAGCTCATAAAATGGTCAGTAATAGTTATTATAAATTGCTTTTTTATTTTATCAGCAACTTTGTTCGACGTTTTTTCATTATTTACTTTAATGAATTAATAATTAACAGTTTTTTATGTAAAAGTGCTCTGAAATAAGCCCTGAAACTTAATGAGTTTTTGACCCTCATATGGGTGCTTTAATTTACATGATTTTTTGTCCAGAATTTTGTATAACTTTAATAAATGTTTTTTAATAGCATTGTCATATTTTGATCCAATTTTGAGAATTTTATACAAAATACTACTATGTATGCCGCGGCTTATACCATATTGCGGAAGCTATGTGATGTAGATTAAGGATTAAGTATAGCTTATTTTATTATTTCATAGAACCTAGTTGAACAAACCGCCAACTTTCTTTCTTTTCCAGTAGTTTATTATAGACAATATTTAAATTAATGTTTTGTGGTTGAGCGGTAATACAAAGTATTTACCTCATATTTTTCTAACAGTAAGTAAAATCAACACGAGTAACCATTAAAAACTCCATTTAGTTCAATCGAAACACAAAAATATATGAGCAGAATTATTTTAGCAGATGAATAAAATACTTAAATTTCAATAAGATCGGTAATGTGAGCGATTGGATCATCCAATTTCAAAGAATTGACAATGATCTCATTGTATTTTTGAGACTACCTACAAATGTATATTCGCAGATTTGCGTACATCTTCAAGAAGCAGCCCACTCTTGGTACGTGCCTCTGCCTGTCTGACGTGCAGTTTCTCTTTCATTTTTTTTTAATGAGCTTTATCGTTAATCATACGGTGTTCATTGGTTGGGCAGCGAGTTCCTGTGAATGCCCGTACACCTTATTACATTGTATGCGTGTATCCCATGAGACTTGGTGTATGCGTTCTTGCACGAACACTTTAAGCTTGTATTAAATTTCGAAAGCTAGCAATTTTCAACATTCTTTGGAGGAGCGTGAAAGTGCCGATTTTGCATGAGTTTGAAATATCGCGATGATGTCCGAAAAATTTAATGTTCTTTTGACGGTTACGGATACACCAATTTAAAAAAATGAGGATTACGTGAAATAAAATTGAATATTTATCTTACATCTTTTATAAGGAAATGTTCAATGTGATTTGCTAAATTTAATATACGAAAACCAATTATATATTTTTAATAATGAAAAATATAATTAATATTGAAAATTAATAAAAGGAAGCAAAAATCTGAAATATTTTAGATATTTTTTATATTTTGTATCTTCCTTGAGACATCAAAAACTAGATGAATTTTTTTAGATCCAAAAAGGATCGTACTATATTATGGGACTCATAAGGACATTTTTGTATAGTAGAAAAGTATTTTCATAAATTTTGTGATGGAGACAGTCTGGATCAGACTTTCAATTTTTTTATTTAATTTTCATATATTTAAGTTAAATCATATATGTATAGATTTTAAAGTATTTTTATTAAAAAAAAAAAAAAAAAAAAAAAAAAAATAAAATGAGAAAATTTTGGAAAAAAAATTATTCTAATGTCTACCATGAAATACTTTTATAAACACAGACACACACACACACATATATATATACATATATATATATATATATATATGAGTAAAAAACGAAAATGAATTATAGAGTAACAAATGTAAAATTTAACTGTATAAGAGTCATAGTTTATCCTTACATATTACGTAAAAATTGACTTCACCAGTAGGTAATGAATAAAACGATAGTTCGAATGTCATGTAAATCATCGGTAGTATTTTTCAAATATCATGCTTGACTGGTTCGCTATCTGGTCACCATAACGAGTGTCCCGTAGATGCAAGATCGTTATTATCGACAAAAAGTTCGTACGAACCCCCTCAGCATTTAGACCACATATATAGAGCTCTTGGGACATCTAACGGATCGTGAGTAGCATCGGCAGTTTTAGCTGGACTGGCTTGCACTGCTCTTCTCTCTCTTTCTCTCTCTTCTTCCTTTCTCCTTCTCAAACGCCGCTGTCGATAATTTTGCATCCGCGGGATTGCAAATAACTGTAATCGATGCGCGCTTAGTTTGCGCGCAGCTTTTTTCTCGCCTCGCGCCTTTGATTTACAGCGCCGCAACTGTTATATGCGAGCACGCGATACGTAGCACGCGTGCGAAGAAATTTTCGCCAGCACTCATTAGAAAATCTTCGGACTGGTATTTTCTTTTTGAGAACCCGAGCTGCGATGTGCAATTAAAATATGTTTTCAGAAGGTTGTAATTTCCGCCTTGACTGTCTAGAGCTCTTTTACTTTGTTTTCCTTCTTAATTAAATACATTGCAAACGTAGCGAAAAGTTGCAGAATGTTTTAAACGTTTCATGGAGATATTTGCTTGGAAAATTAAAATAAAAAGTAAACAATTATATATATACATATATATGTTGTATATTCCAGCTTATGAAGCAATGTGACTATCTCAAATTAATGTTGAGCTTAAACTTATCATTTTTATTTATTGGCATGTGAAGTTTAACATCGGTTATCGATGACATTTCTGAATGAATGTGAAAAAATATAGGACGAGATTTTTTCATCGAATTGGAAGTGCCACGTGGCTGCTTTATGCGCAACATAAATCTTGTACGAGTCTGAGTGGGTGGAACTTCGCGATAGCGCGGCATTGCGCGTGCCATAAATTTAATATGTGTTCATTTGTGGTACTTGCAAAGTACAATATAATTGGCAAGAAAATTCTGAATTTCCATAATGTTATTGTTGCTCTCAATTTCATTCAACACAATGCACTCATTGTTATATGCATTTCAATAATATTAAGAATTAAAAATTAATTAGTCTTAAGGCTAAATGAATTCAATGTTACTGAAAAAATATTTATCAACAAAAGATGTTGACCGTGTAAAAATATATCGACAGGTAGTATTGTGAATTGTATTTATCAAACAGCTATAGTTGCATGTTATTTTGAAAGGCTTACATGCATTCGATACAAGTTAAAGCAAGATACAGCATGCTCTAAAAGAAAAAAAAAACGAAAAAGAAATTTGATCATCCAATACTCGATGACATTCTTTTTCGCACATCGTTACAGCGTGTCCTGCTGTGAGGGCACTGCAGTGGTTTGTGATACGCTTGGCCGCACCATTTCAGATTTATAGCCTTGTATTGCATGCGACACGGCCCCTCGTGGCGATTCGATTGCGGCTATTCGAAGAGCTTAATGAAGAATAAAATTTTGTGAATCACGCAACGAAATCGCGTACAAATATAAATCATTGAATTTTCAAATCTATCTCGTCTTTATTTATTATTTAAGAAAGCTCGGATGCGCTTTCTCTGTAATATTTTGCCAGTGAAAGATTGCAATTTGAAAAATCTCGTGATTTCTACGTGTGCAGATAGGCGCAGGCGTATAGGCAAACTCTCACATATAATATATATATGTATACAAGTACGTGCAGGCACAGCTGCATATCGCGAGGATAACGATCTTTCGCGCACTCTGACTGCGCAGCGCGCTAATGAAAAGCAACAACTGTTACGAGGCGAGAGCTGCACGCGCGCCCGCGTCTCTCCCTGTGCTAATGGGAACTGCCGCATCAAACATCTAATCCGATGCTCGCGCGCGCGAGTGCGTCGGCGAAATCATAAATGTCATCTTTGCTCCCGCGAGCGGCACGAGATGTCTCGCGATATATCGTCTAAACCATAAATACAGCCGTCCGCGTGTGTGCCGGCGGGGCTGCCAGATGCTGGCGCACTCTGCACGTTGCTGCGCTCGACTGTTTACATCAGAACTTTTTTTTAATGGATGTTCTTTACAGTAAAATGTTGCCATCTGAAAAAAGAACGATGTTATTTTCTGATTTGGAGATATTTTTCTGCCAGAAACTGATCAGATGTGATAATTACTAATGAAGGGAAAACAATGCGCATAAGAATGAATAAGAATAAATCGATTTTTTAAAGGACATTGCAGTTTATCTAAAAGATAGTTTATATTTTATGAATAAAAATATTGCTAATTAAATATATTAAGATTAGATATAATCAACTGCCGCATGGCATTTCTTTCTCGCATCTACTTAGAAAAGAAATTTTCCATCGTTTAAAACTAGATTTTAAATCAACATTTTGAAATAAGCAAATTATTTTCTTGCAGTATGAGAATTCATTTTCGTTTCACTAATCTTCTAATAAAATTATAATTACGCTCTAAAAGTATACACTTGAGCGTTTTAATGCTGTTTTCTATTGTTTGGATATTATATTCAGCTTTCTAACATTGTGTATAAAATTAACTATGTGCACATTATTCTTTGATAATTATATATGCAGAGTATAATACTTCAGTAATATATTTAGAATTTTTGTGGAACAAAAAAAATAAAAATAAAATAAAATTATTAATCGAGCGCGTGTTTATGTTTGGCTATATTATACATACCTATATATATATTCCATATCAATATGCAATTTAATGCATTAAAAGTTTAATCCTATAAGTAATGAGAGAGATTATTATGAAACATTACCCATCACGTACATTACAAAATAATTGTATCATGAAAAAAGAGGAATTCCTTGTAGGATAAAGTTAATTTGGTATATAGCTATTTCTGGCTTGGTTTGGAGAAAAGTCAGCTCGAATAAATATTCAGTTAGTCACATATTAACCGATAAAGTGATGTGACATGAAAAATTATAAAAAAGAAAAGTTTAGATACCTGTAAATGAGACGAGTCTAATACTTGCAATTAACGAGCCGCGTAATCTATTATGGGCCCAAGCTCTCGTGAAGGCAGAAGAGAAGGCGACCCCGCCAGATTCCACTACGCAGCTATACGTATACACGTATGTACGCCTCATAATTCGCTTTACGGTACGTAACGAAGCGGGGAATGCGAGCGTCCCGAGGAGAGCAGCAACACGCCGATTACAGCGGCACGATAAGGCGGAGATCGTTCCTCCCTTTTAACTACGCCGAGTTCGTTTTGCTAGCTACTACTACTACTACTACTATACGTCGCGACGGCGACGTCGAAGCCCGGGGCAGATATAATCGAGATTACATTCGGCGTATTAAGTCGTATTACCTATCTAGCGGCTCCTCGCTCCCGTGTGCCTTCCTTTTCTACTACAGCGCGCTATCGTTTAAGGGCCACAGTGGAAAAAGAGGGGAAAGATACTGCGAGGTCTCGAGAGGAACCGGACCGCTCTAACTGTTCCACGCGCTCGCGCGCAAGCACGCGGGGGATATAGCTGAGGACGAGATGTTATACTTATATCGCTTGCGCAGGGGCAAACTGGTTTATAGTAAGTATATATGTAATGCCGTTGTTCCGAAGGATTTACGCCAGATTTGTCTTTAATTAGCTTTAATCATATAAATACACACATACGCGCACGCACATGTCCATGGGAACAGAGCCATAAATACTTGTTGTTGCATTCAAGACTGCACAAATAATAGTGTAAATTCAGTTTGAATTTTATTAAAATATTATATTCTACAATAATATCTTTTATTTTTTTTAAATTTATGTACGTAATAAGTTGCAAGAGAAGGAATAATATCATATATTATGAGTGACAATAAAAATTAATAATACCATATTCCTTCGTTTCGCTTTCTACGAAATAGGGTAAAACGACATTTAAGTCGTAAAACAAAATCTTTCGAAGAAAGGAAAATGAAAACATGCGAAGGATATCAAAGCAAGATTCTTGTATCGTACTTTTAAAAATAATTATAGATATCATATCTTAATTCGCATGATGTTGCAAAGATAAATAAATGTTCGAATAAATTTAATTTGTTCATTGAACAACAACCTTTTGCCTAATATTCTATATTGTATATTTAATTAATTTGTTTCAAAAGCTAATTATACAAGTTTCGGTAGCATTACTGTAGCTTCTATTATGTGTGAAAATTGTAGACGAACATACGTGCCGTGCAAGTTCTGAATGACTAGTTTCTATGGAAACACCGAAGAAGCATGAAAGTGCGATGCTACTACTGCGTCGTGAGGAAATTGCGCTCCAGAGAAGAAAAAATTTATTGTTTAGAAGTTTCATGTTGCATGTAGCATGACTGGAATGGTAAGAAATATTAGGAGAAAAATGTTAAAATCAACGTCACGGACCACGCTACTATACTACTACTGCTGCTGCTGCTGCTCTTGCCGAAGAGAAAGGTCGAAAACGATAAAGAACGACTATATTCAAATAGCAAACCATCACGTCAACAAACCTCGAAATGATTCAGTTATTACACAAATACCTCCGGACGACTGCACAAATTTAGCTTTACCCCGTGTAATTAATTGACTTCCATCCACGTTGGTATCAATGGTCAATAATAATATAAGTAATAAATGTAATATTTAGTCAACTATTAATTAAAAATATATAAGAAAGTAAAATTTCAATAGTCAAAAGACTTACAGTAATTGATTGATTCATATTCTTGTAACCAAAGAATGTATAAGTTACGTACAAGAGAATGAAAAAAAAGAATACAGTAAACTGGGCGTGAATCTACGGAGCTGAGAACTCTAGTTCCCTGATCTATCGCCGAGCTAATCGCCGCTTATACTGTAGCCGAGTGCATCGCAGGCTACATATCATATCCCGGAGACGTTAAGTCTCTCGGCTCGTACTTCTTGAATGTCGAGATTTGCGTCAACGCAAATATTCGTATATACTTTTAAAAATTCTCTGTATCCTTTTCAGACGTGTGAGTTTAATGTTAGTAAATAAGGAGAGAATTTCCTTGTTGTACGTATGAATTTATGCCTAGAGGAGACCGGGGTAAGATGATTTACTGAATTTAATCTGATATTACATTAGATGGTGAGAGAATAGTGGCAATCGAGAGACTTTATGGTTATATAATAAAGTGGGTATCCGTGTCGATCAGATGCAAAATGTATACATGCAAAATTTTAATTAATGTTTTGTATATAAAATTCTTTCGTAATTGTTTTATTCTTTATAACCTTTTAAAGCACGTGTACACCTCTACTTACCCGTGTCTCCCCAACACCTAAAATAAATTCGAATCTAAAGTATTGCAGATCCCACTCGCTCGCACATCTCTCTTCTTAACGCCCTATAGACGCCAGGCCAGTGCCTGCGCGCTCACACTTATATATATACGCTTCCACTAGTATGCATATTCATATATGTTGGGCTGTGCGAGGGTACACAGAGGTCCCTCGGCCCCGTTGCGCAAAACGAAAAAGAAGTTAATTCGTGGCTTTAAACAGCGAGGATGTTCCTGTTCCCACGCCTCTTGGCCGGACCACGACCTCGCCACGCAAAGGCAGAGTGCGGAGAGAGAGAGAGAGAGTGAGAGAGAGAGGGAGCAAGAGAGGGTCCCGTGGCCGACTCACCTGCCCGCGCGCCTGCGTGCCTCAACCCACGCGAGACCGACTGCAGTACGGATTATATTATATAAACGTAATAGGCTTCCTTATATTTAGCGAAATTTCGCAAATCCACGTGAGCGTTCTTCAAAGAGGGACCACAAGGGACTAGTTATACGCTAACCTGCGACCTCTTAACCAGTGTTCAATCTCGCCTCGCAGTGAGAGCTTCATATCAAAACTGGTTTACATTATAAGAAACCAGGATGACTTTTCGCAATTTCTAATTGATGGTAGAATCGAACGGAGCATTCGGGTAATAATCATAGAGATGTCGAAGTCGTAAAGTATTTTATTCCCATTGGGAGATACTTGTTTAATCATAATTAAACGCTCCCACAATATCTAGCCTCGTTAAGAGCCGTGCCGTCGAAGCGATTCCGCGCTGTATATATGTGTATAGACTTGAACGCAGGCAACTGCAGCAGATTCACCGAGACGGCGTGCAAGAAATATAACGGTCGACGATTAAAGGCGACCGCTGTAGTAGCAATTTCTCGCGCTCGACACGACCACCGCGCTCGCGCTAGAAATCGATTTTCTCCGTGCTAGGTACCTCCACACACACACGCTTGTATATATAGATAGACCTACACGCATCGCCACGTGTAATAATCACGGAGCAAAAATTAAAGACGCGCACTCGTTGGCGCTTTGTGCAACGCCAAAAAAAAATGAGTACGAGCGCGAAGTATAGCGGATCGTAGCATGAGAGTGCAGTCGACGCATGGCCGGCGAGGAGGAACAAGAGGAAAAAAAGAGCGACGTATAGTATATAATAGTCGGCGCGTACTTTCTTTTTCCCTCGCCGCATGTGTATACGCTTCTAGAATTGCGGTGCATCGCGGTTTCGAGGTATATCATCCTCTCCTGCAGCGCCTCCTCGTATTTTATAGACTCACGTAGGCCTAACAACTCTCGCGGCGAGAGGGAGAGAGAGCGCGCCGGAGATTTGTGGTTGACGTACACAATTCCCGCGAGATTGCGGTGGCGGTGGCGGCGGCTGTAGCAGCAGCGAGGGAGAAGAAGAAGCTCTTCTACAAAAGAAGAAAGTCATTTGTACGTTTTCCGTTAAATGAGCGCCGTTTACAAGCCGTTCCTACCCGTGCACACACGTGCACGAGCACCACGGTACGCGCGCGCAGATACGGTGGAAGCTTAATAGCTAGTCGCGCAAGCCTGAGCCTCGCGAGCGCGCGCGTCTTTCGCACTTTTTTGCGCGATTCGAATAGATAGACGCTTAAGCTGAACGAGGCGCGCGCTTAAATTGCTCACGCTGGGGAGGATAGATTTTCTTCGGTATTACTGACGTGTACGCCCCGTACGTACGATGGACCTTTATTTTTCGAAACATTCTTTTATACTTTTCCAAATATCTCAATTCGCTAGACATACAAATGATTTTCTCTGGATATGTTAAAGCTATTAAACATCAAGTGTGCTCAGGTAATCTTCACTTGCATGATTGTCACCGTCGCTCGGACAACGAACTTCGTATGTTTGTCGAGATAACATCTCCTTCGCGCATTAGTTGTGCAATTTACTATAATAACGGTTGCTATATCTTTTGCTATACGTTTTTCTTTTTTTTTTTTATAAAAATCGTTTTCTCGTGTACTCGCTTATACTATGTCTATAAATAGCATATTTCCAAGGAATTTTCTTGCAATGGTATTTAATTTTTAAATAGTTTGAACATATCTAAGAGTAAGTGTATAGAATCCGCAGGGTCGTTAACACGCGCGTAGACACGAAAGTCTCATCGGCGAGGTATTCTTCGGTGGGCACTTTAACAAACATTACAAAGCCGAGGCTTTTTCAAGCTGTTGCATTAGCACACAACAAAGACACACACACACATGCAGCCGGTGTTTTATGAATAAATTTTCCCCGCGCGTGCATCTCCCCCCGTCCAGCGATACATTCGCCGACGGAACCATTCGTCAAGCGAGCTCTCAGCGCGATAGGATCGGATTCTTAGGCCGCGCTAATTCATCCAATCATCGCGCATAAATAAATTCCTCCAGTCGTCGAAAATCACACGAAAACAATGAGCCGAGGGAAATCTCTTCCGGCGCACGCCAGCGTGGACTCGACAGCCGCCACTGCGCCGCTATACTCGTCGACTGCATGCACACGTAGCGGCCGCGAGTGCGCGCGACGGCGTCGTGCATAATCTGCAAGAGGGATGCGCGCGTGCGCGCTGCGGCAGTGATATATAGCCGGCGGTCGTCCATTGTCTGCTCTCTCTTTCTCTCTTTCTCTCTCTTTCTCCTTGGCGCGGGTTCATGCTGCACGGCAGCCTCACGGTATTAATTACGATTCCGCTCTGTAACTCTTATAACACACGCGGCGATAGATAATTCACCGCGACAGAGACGAGCTTGACTTGGAAGATATGCCGCGCGGCGCGTCGTTTGTTTTGGATTTGCGTATATGCTCTGCTGAATGATTTCGTTGATATTTTTTAATATTTATTTGGGACTCTTGGAAAATTGAATAATACATACTTAAGTATGGAATTTATGTTTTGAAGGAATATTAAGTTATCTTTACTTCTGTGAAATAGTTCAATATCGTCTACGATTAATTTAGTTGTCAATTTAATGCCAAATTTAAGAATAACAAAAAAAACGATTTTAAGCATATATGCGGATTCTCTAATACCAATTATGGTTCACTAAGTCAGAAACCGTTGAAAAAATCCATGTAAGTGACACAAAGCTGAGTCATATCATTGATGACTTCGTTTACACAATTTCTGTATAAATATAGACAATTGTCTTAAAATTAAGATGCATAAAAGATGTTTTCCAAGATCCTGAAAGGTAACCGAACTGTAGAGATTTATTGAAGAGAAATGATACAGAGATTCAACAAGATTTACAGTACAGATTGTAATAACAGCAGCTGGAATATTATCAGATCGCGGATCAAAATTATCATCCAAGTTTCTTCAGTAGTTAAATAAATTTTTGCGACTTTTTGTAAAGACAGAGATAGTAGAGATAGAGCTTCATTCGAGATAAACAGTTTATCCGAAAAATCAATATTTATATGGGCAGTATGGGTAGTATAAAGTAAAATAATTACAAATATCTTGCCCTTTTTATTTTTTACAATTTCGTTATATATTTACACAAATTGCGTATATATTTAAATCCTGCGTGTAATCTACAAAGTTATTCGATCTTTTCCATAGCTTGTGAACAACTTATTTTCTTACAATTAAAATCTATAAATCTTCAGAAGCTTAGAGGGGACAAAATATTTCATTGGTTCGCTGAGTGTCGTAAAAAAGCTTAGTGTTACATGAAGATATATTATTCCAGTTTACACTGCTAAGGAATTCGTTTATGCGTCATAGTTCGTTCTATTGAAATCCAAGCGCATGAAGGTATTTAACCTGCGCAAATTAGTGTTACATATCATGATATAAAAAGATGATCGTATTATCAAAGCATTAATACAGAGTGTGAATAGTCAGATACTGACACGAGGGGATCGATATTGTTATTGAAATAATTAAATTAAATTTGACATTAAAGCATGTACGCTGTAAAAATCATAAGCATACATTTAACAGCTTAAAAAAATAATTTAATGTAATACGAGTAATTTATTGAATCAAGAGAATAAGCTTTCGAAGAATTAAATGTGCGTAATGATGTTATAATAGAAGCAGGTGAACGTGAGCAGCTTAATATTAAAATAATGAAATTCAACATACCACTGGAAGCTTGTTTGCAGAATCGGATAAACATTATCTCCAGTCTGTGGTAGAACTTCAATTCCTAAAATAAAACATTAATATATTTATCAATATTATATCGATACAAATGAAATATTATATTAGAGTGAGAAAATTAAAACATATATGTAGGCATCTTGAAATAATTTTTTTTTTCACTTTACACAGTAACTATTCTGTAGTTAAGTGGGTTGTATGCAAACAGAATGAATATGTCAAATGAGACGCAACGTTTTTTATTAGCCTAATAAAAGTTATTCAAGACGAGTATCCGAGTATGGACATCCGGTGTTCAAACGGGTATCTTGATCATGCCATCATCGTTATTGCTGATTTGCTTATATACTAATTTTATTTATTGGAGCGAGTATAGTATAAGATTTTTTTATTACTTGCTCGATAAAGCTGGAGTATTCTACAACTAGCCTTGTTTTTAGTTAGAGCTACTGTGTGTAATAAATATTTATGATGTAACCACTTTCAATAATATAAGTTAAGTAGTACAAAGAATAGAATATAATTGAAACGATAGACTCTGAAAAGAAGTAAAAAATCGAACGTTATTTTTCAAATAGCGAATTTTAGGACCTACAATTAACGAGCTAAAAACACCCACATAAGAAGATATTTCGACGATCGGGAGAAACCTAATTAGCGAGACGCGAGAAACCGAGGATCTTCAAAGAGGCAGGAGGTTGCACATAAGCACAAAACGATGGTGGAAGACTAAAGAGAGAAAGAGAGATAGAGCGGGAGAGAGGGAAGAAAAGAGAAAGAAGAGGATACGAGCAGAGAGTAGTGAGAGAGAGAGAGAGTATACGCGGGCTGACGGAGCTGAAAAAGCCGGCGTCCTTCCACGGCGCGATGAGTCTCTCTCTTTCTCTCTCTCTCCCTCGCGAACGCTCGCGAGAGAACTTGTGGCGATCCTCGTCCGGGTCCCGCTGCGCGCCTCTCTTTCTCTCTCTCGTGCGGGATGATGCCCCTCGGATCGCACCCGCAACCATATAATTACGCGAGTGCACGCCTCTGCTCGATCAGCGCGAGCGGCGTCCGTTCGTGCGTATATATGTACATATACATGTACGTATATATACGCGCACGTGTGTCTGCTTCGCTAAATTCGCGCGCGTGCGCTCGCTCATATATAGCGGGCTCTCGCGAGAGGAATAGCGAACGCAACAGGCTCTCGTGCCACCGCGATGATTTACGCCGTTGCCGATTCCCCGCGCATTCCTATTAACCGTCCCGCGACAGGCTTTTCTCCTTTTTTCCTCCGGATTTTTCGAGCTTTCCTCTCGCGTCTGTCCGCCAAGCACGAGTGTAATCAAGAAGGAAGATAGGCATCGGCGGCAACTTTTCTCCTTATCGTTTAATTTCGCTCTGATGGGACGAGAGTGCGCAAGCGCGAGCGCACCTTCGGCTCTCTCGGAAAAGTTGTAAATTGTATTCCGAGTCATTGGCGCCTTCGGAGCGAGGAGCGTGCTAAAGAGTTACGCGGATTTTTTTGAAGGGGGAGAAAACTTTTTTTCCGATGGTTTCCGCCTTCGATACGTGGAACAATGGTAACATGTGTATGCTGCTGAGGCTATAATTGCCTTTCTTTTACCCTTGCGGTATAGTGCAATTACAACTTTTTTTTATTGAATATTATACTCAACTTATTTTAACGTTCAGTTCAGAAATATATAAAATGAAATTTGTTCTTTTTTCAACTTAGCGGTATTTAATTATGTGAACATTGCCAAACTAGATTCTTTCGTATAAAAATATATGTATTATCCAGTAAATTATTTTGTAAAAACATTCGTTTTTGATTGTTATACCATGTACAACATCGATACAAGAATCTTTTAAGAACACGATAGTGAAGTAGAATCAACAATAGTTACAAGTCAAATCTTTGCTCTTATCAAACAGAATTCCCGTTGTAAATATACGATCTCCAAACATTTTGCAGTTTCTGCGACCGTGCGAAATCGTCGCGTAGTGTTCAAGGGGTCCATTATACGCGATGGGGGTTTCATGACCGCGTCTGATTCAATAAGGTCGTTATATTGCGAAGGTAGATGCGGATCGCCACAAGATATCCCTGTGTGTTTACGCGATATGTTATCGATGCGGGTTTGCGATAGGGAGTTGTGCGGGCGAATGAGAGTATTTGTCCTTCATGAGAGTTTGACGCATTCAAGCGAATCACTTGCCTATTGACCGTATCAAACTAGTAAAACGTTTTCATTCGCAATGCTCTTATGGTTATAATGTTAAGCTTTTTTTGTCAATTGAAATTGTGATTATTGAAATGACATAAAAATGGAACATGTTTACTAATCTTTTAAAGCATTTATAAATAAATCTACGTCTCTCAAGATTGCTAAGATTTTTTGGTCACCGAGTTTTTATATCAAAATTAAATAATATCTTTTTAGTCCAGTACTAAGCATGTGTTTGATAGTCATACGGTGAATGTTGATCCAAACTATAAATAAATCTTATTTTTCTATACAGTTTGTTAAACGAGAAAGTGTTGTGATAATTGCGATGAATTCCAGCATATCTTCAATACATATCAATACATATAGATTTTATTTATTCAATAAATAGTAATTATTATATTAATATTTGAATACATTCAAAGTGACTATACATTGCACCTCTACATATAAAATTCAACATAATACAAGCAGTTATTAAATATAATAAATGCTTTATTCATGTTCATTTCAGATTACAAAATTAATGACTTTTAATAAATTAATAATATTCATAATAAACTAATAATAAACAACACTAAATTAATAATAATCATTGCAACGCTGATATGATAAAACGAAAGATTTGTTTACCAATTAAGATTTGACTGAAATAATTTATTGACTTCTCGAAATTGAGCTGCCGCATTCGCTTAACATATTTGGCAAGTTTTAATAGCTCAAGTAATTTACTCTTAATTGCCATCGCGTGAACTAAAAATTGAAATACACATAATACAGATTCGTATGTACTAGTATGAAATTTACACACTAAGCGTACTTTCGAAACGTTAAGAGTTGCATTCAAAATTTTTATGATCTTATTCTCGGATCGCGCGAGCGCGTGCGCAGGGCGGCTCGCGAAAAAGTCGAGAGCGCGCGGTTGTCCGCATACCATTGCTGATCGCTTTCGTTTCTCAGCGTATAATTAATTGGAAGGACGTCGAAAGTAAGAGGGAGAAAGACACTACACAAACAGCTCATTAATTAGTATTGCTAATTATACGTATAACGAACGCAGAGCCCGGGACTTGTGCGCTCGATCTACGTTTGTATAGATCTAAAAAGCTACAAACACACACACACACATACACGCAAGCCTCAGCAGTGCGCTGTGTGTTTTTGTCCTATTTGTTGCGCGCCGAGCACGAGATTAGTGGCCAGATATACCGGCGACGCTCCATGCTAATGCGAGTTCAAAGTTTATAGCGCCTAATTAACTGCATTAAGCGAAACCGTGCTTTAAACTCACAGTAAATTGTCTATGTAACTTTTTGGCGAATCAAACCTACTGATTATGCAAGTATTGTTTATTGTATCTTATACTACGTGTATATAAGATAAATCATATGTAATCTTCTACTTAAAGTCATGGGGATAAGTTTTCCTCCTGCTTTTCATGTTTGGCAGTAAATACGCATTTTTTAAATAGTTTTTTTGATAATTTAAATAGCTTAAATTATTCTACACTAGTGGCGAAATATAAATAGTTTTAACTTTCTAAGTAAACTACAGGTCATTCAAAAATCTTTTAGAAATATTTTCTTTAGTATAAAAAATCAAAAAGATTAGCCAAATTAAAATTTGAATACGATTTTTTATTTATTATAGATCAAAAGCGTTCAATTATATATTTTATAGACGGAAACAATAAGCGAAGTACGGTGAAAGCATTTTCGAGTTAGTGGAGGTATACATGATATACCTATACGTACTTGAAGTCTGTTCACATCTTTTCATCCGACAGATTGTTCACGGTTTCATTTTCATTATATCGGAAAGTATAATATATTTTATACTACTTTCCGAAATATATTAGCAATATTATTTTTTCGCCCTATAGTTTTTCTACTAAATTTTCTTTATATTATATTATATACGTGTATAAGATAAGATACGTTTTTAAAAAATTTTATCTTTCATCGAGAAGGATATTGCAATATAATAATACGATGAAATTAAGTTACTTAAGTTATTAGGATCGATCTATCACTATGCGAATGCCTCGTTTAAGATGAAACCAACTCTTACATTAAGTATATTCATACTTAATGGCCTTGCTGCAGATCAATGGTACTATCTTTTTGTTCTGAAATTGTGAAGAAAATCTCTATACGAATCAATATAATTAGTTACTTATTATTTTCAATGCCACATTTGCATACAAACAATAAGTAACATTTTTCAAGATAAATTCAATCTTTTTAATTTGTAGTTATTAGTTCAAAAATAATTTTTTGTAGTCGTGATTGATACTTTAAACAGTAATATTTTAATATTAATCCAAATAATTTGATACGAACTCTGATGTGATATTAAATAAGGATTAAAAAAGAACTAAACCATGTTCTAATCTAGCATAATTGCGCTCTAGAGTTTCTCTCGTTAATCGTCGTGAGTATATAAAAAATATTAATTTATTTTTGGACTTGGCAAATAAACACAGTAGAGATTCACTTATCCACAAGCAGGTACCCAGATAATATGAAGAGCTTATACTCGTTAACGTAAGTATAATACGACATCGCGCACAGAGCCCATCCGTGTATTATTGAAATAGAGCCGAGGTCTTTTTATTTCTCTCGTACTACCAGCATCGTCTGGCTTACTCTCGTTCATACTCCTAATTGCTATGCAAATAATTGAACGCCGTCGGCCGGCATTAGAATCATCTACGCGTGACACTCGACTAATTGACCGCGTAATTGCGCCCCGATGAAAGTATGTGCACGCATGTACGCGCGCGCGCTGCTAATGTCGCTTGATTGCTTGCCCGACGCTCATGCTCCTCGCGACCACCTAACGCGTTTAATAGCCGCAGAGCTGGAAAAATCATACGTCTATATCCGGCGTACATGCGCGCGATAGCTGTGCGTGAAAGTTTGCTGGAAATTGAGGCGAAATTGAAATTTTTCCTATTAACCTAGCGCTCGCGCTCGCCTTAAAGACCTTTTTTTAAATCTCGCCAAACCTTAAATTAAATCGAGCCATTTCGTTTGATGAATGACGCATTATATATGTTCCTTTTTTACTGCAATTTCCATTAGGACTCTACACCTACATTGCTTATTAGATTGAAGCATCATGGTCGACTATGGACTTTTAAAAATGCGTTATTTATGAGCCCACTCGCTAAATTTGAATGAATAAAATTCAACTCATTGCATGTCACTTGGGAAGTGGAAAGACGTAAATAAAGATTCACTTATTCTACAAGCAAAATTATTTTACCTTTTCAATGGATGATGAATTTTACTTATGGAACAAATGTTAACTTTTCACGTATTTTATAAGTTAACGTTATTATTTGTAAAGTATTGTAAACTGTAAGAGAATATTGCTATCAATATATAAATTACTGAAATGATACATGTATTACATTATTTTGAAAAATAATAAATTTGTGAGGGAGATTTATTTATTACACTAATAGATTTTCGTGTGCACGGGCGCGCGCAGCCCTATCTACTTTTAACTTTGACCTCACATGAGATTATAAACAAATCATGTGATTTCTCCAGATTTCTTAGAAAATTGATCAATTGAAGCACGAATAAAAGCGTTACATTTAATTCAAGATTTATTGAATTGGATGTTTTATAAATGGGCTCAGGTTAACTATGGGACACTTCTCGCACCTATGTTTGTCTTTTTATCGAAAATTTGATATTCGATTGTTTACGTAATTCTCTTGTCTGATAAAACAATAATTCTCGAGTAGTTTTTTTATGCAATAAATACATAATATTTAAATTAAATTAAGATTAACATGAAGAAACTATTTATTACTTTTGATTATCGCTCAATTTATCTGGATTAATTTTTGTTGAATAAATATTCACAGATGTTACGACATTGCATTGTGAAGTATTATCAATATTATAGGTATATTTTTCAACAATTTAAAAAAAATTTTTATAATATAGGATCTTTAACGTTAACAAAAAATACAGTTGTATATCCATAAAAAACCCCTTTTTTTTTTTAAATGTATAATAGAATCGGTTAATAACATTGCTTGTCAAGAATTTTACGATGATAACATACACAATACAGCGACTGCACACTGCAACGTAAGAGAGAGTCGCACAGTGATGCAGGACTTCGGACATTTCCAATCATAGTTTTTGATGTTATGATTTAAAATTGAAATTCCAAAAAAGAAAATGATACTTAAAAAGGATTTCTCAAATGAATGAATTCATCTTAAAAGATTACTGTAATTTTTTTTCTCGGCCTTCAAAAAGTGTTATTAAGTTTTAGAACATGAATCCGTTAATATTCGTTATAATCGCTATTAAAATAAGTATAAAGCTTTACTAGCTTATTAGTGAGATTCTTGTTAACTTATCGAATAAGTAAAATTTTTTATTAATTTAGAAGTAAAAAGTTATTTATTTGTACAACTGTAATAATTATTTAGGTCAGTAATAAATGTCAAGAGTGTTTACTTCTAAAGTAAGGAAAATGTTGTCTTCCTTGAATTTATAGAGTAAACAACTTAAATTAATGTAGCTGCGATAATATCACTGGCAGATAAAAAAAATGCAAAGTCCGGAAGAAATCTCGCACAGCGATAAAACGTGACGTGACTGTTTCGTCGACCGGAATCCAAACACACAAGTCTTCGCATTGTATACGCATATAACGGTATTCTTTTTACCTGTTAAACGAAGCATCAAAGTTAATTTTTCTCGAAGCTCCGCAAAATTTTTTACGTCCAATGCCTTTTTTTCCTCAAGCGGGGCAGCAAATTTTCTTCGGCACGCGGCGAAAAAATGCACTAAAATTTGTCTCCTCCACAGCGAACCAGTGAATTCCTCAACGGGCATCGCTCGAGCAGCTCGAAAACGGTTTCGCGCGCTTACTCGTCCGCGTCCGGCGGGCGCGCGCGAGAAGACGAATGTCGCAGATCGAATTTTCAGCGCGCGGCCGACATGTACGAAATCTCGCGCACATATACACACAGACAGCCGGTCAGACCGGCGCTTGGACAAAGAGGCTCGATTTCGAAGACAGACGAGGTGGAACCCGATACCCGACGCGCGCTCTTGAGAAATGCGGCGAACGCCGCCACCGCCTCGCCCCACGGATGCAGCGTACATATATACACTATATATACGTGCTCAGCCCTCCTCCCGCCGCCGTCACGACTCAATCCATTTACGCTCGTCCGCCGCTTTTTTCCGAGCGACATGTTTTATGGACGAGGATTCGGTAGTGACGCACACGTCCTTCCTAGATCATTAATTTCAAAGGGAATGAATCAATACGCCGCTGTTTTTCTCATCAAACACGTATTTACCTGCGCGGCTGCAAGAAACCGTTCTTGCATTTTTCATCGAATCGAGCGCATGCGATTTCATGCTAATTTTTATCCTACCAAAAGCTTATTAAATTTCATTATAGCGCATCCGCAGCATTTTTCCAGTATAATGGCCGTGGAATGCAAGGCAAACATTATATTTTTATATGATCGTCAAGCGTATATTTATATTTACAGCTGTAAATACGTCCAAATAACCCATAATTTTGTTTTTCCGCAAGAATTATTGCCTCGCCGCGATGAAAGATCGGGGCGATCAATTCCGTTTAGTCTATAAAATCCCGCGACATAATTGTATCGGGGCTCCTCAATAAGTTCCCCAAGGCTTTCCGCGCGGCCTCTCTTCACTGTAAAAACGGAAAAAGACAAATCTGCCCGCGCTCAAGAAGTTCGCTCGGTCAAGCAAGATACACCAGCAGTCTAATGGCTCACAAAGCCAGGGCGCAGAGGGACAAAACGGCAGTGCTCGTGAAGCGAGAGAGGGAGAGAGGCACATCAGCTCGTTAAAACGCGATAAAGGTAGCGTCGGCGGCAGCGACGACGACGACGAGAGCGTCGTCCTTTCCGGCGCGACGAAAAACCGGATCTTGCCCAAGGGTCGCCTCCTCCTGTACATGTATATACGTACAAGACCAGCGGAAATCTGCAGCGCGCTCAATGTAATTTTGCTCTGCGGCGCGCTCTCTCGCGAGGGATGGAAAAACCAGACCCGTTTTTCAGGGTTTCCCGGCCGTCAGTGTGTATACAACGAAGGAGGCAGATACGCGGCGGGTGGGACGCACGCACGCGACTTTCTTATCTCTGCGCGCGCGTTCTGCGAGTGCCGTGTAGACGAACGGACAGGCGCGCTCAATCTACTCCTTCTCACCTGTCCGTCTGTAGCGCGCTAAGCTAGACGCGCAGCGGCGCAAATTCATCAGTGGATAAGGTGAGAAAGCGCTGTTGGTGTTAGTTATGCGCTACGGCAGCGGGAGATGTTGTGGGAGCAAGACAAGTATATGTGCTTGCAAAGGATAATAACGACGGCCGTTTGGATTACAAATGTTGAGAGTGTTATTTTAGCAAGACGAGGGAGTTGTTGATTACGAGCCGAGTGTTTTTTTATTGAAGCTCTCACGGTTGACATGCTGGCTAAGTAAATCCTCACTATTTCAGAAAACTGCAAGAACATACGAAATAGCATCACGTACTGCAGATGTCGATCCTTTTACGCCAGTCGTCGTTGCATGCGTATCTCAACTTGTCTTCCTATCTCTCTTCCTCTTTTTCTCTCTCCCGCTCGCTCTGTCCAATGATTTTCTTTAGCCAAGCGAGACGGGGACGCGCGGAAAAACTTGCCCCGTCGTCGCGCTCGCGCGCCGTAGGAGTAGTAGTTACACGCGGCGACGCCTTATACACCGTCGCGCTACTGTCTCTCTTTTCTCGTTCTCATAAGATACAATCCTCGAGACACCAGTGCTCAGCTCGACGTCTTATTTCCCGGTCGAATCGCGCTGTAGCACGCGCGACGACGACGGAAGAGTGGTTCTCACGGGAGTGATGAAGAGATATTCGCGCGCTGCCAGCCGCCGGCAGCAGCGACGGCGACGATTTTTCCCGACTTCCCGAATGCATATAGGTATCCAGCTGCGCGTCTCAACCCGTCCTTTCTATACGCGATGAAAGCTGCCAAGGGATGCTACTGCGCGTGCTTCTCTCTGCGCTACATGCCACGATTCGATCCTACAGCTGATGCTGTGTGTATACGGCAGAGCCGTCGCACAGATATGAGTAAGAAATGCTCGTTTGCTAGTTGCTCGATGCATCAAGTGCAACTGGAAACTCTCCTGTCAACGTATAGTTGGCCAACTATTAAAACTTTATTCAACCCAAGATTCATTACAATAACTGTCTTATGTATTTCCTTGGAATCTACATTATGAAAGAAGATTAGTGAAGAATAATTAACTTCTTGAACTAACTTGCGTCCTACTAGTAATAGTAATTACTGTATTAGAGATAGAACTATCTTGTTTCTCATTAATAAGCCTACTATATAGAGTCAAACGCACAATTTTCGTTCATATGTTACCAATTTATGACATTATTACAAATATAAAAAGAATAACAAAATAGCTAGTTTTTCAACTATTTCACTCAAGACTATATTGGCATTTTTACTCTACTATACACGATTGCAAAAACTTTTTTGTAAAAGAATTTATTATGTGGTTTAATGAATCTGGAATCCATTATAGAAGTTTCACATCAAATTTCTTGTTATTCTAATTAAATTTTTAGATTTCCTCAAAATTTAAATGCATTTTCTTTAAAATGATTAGTGGCAAAAATATTACGTGATAAGATAGAAAAAATATATTAGCGTTAATAAGTATCTTACCGATAATACCTTTCATATTTTTTATTTTTTTACTTAAAAAAAATCTTATAATAGGTTAGAATAAAGAAAAATATGATTATTTTCACGAATACACAAATTTTGCGATGAAAATTACTCTTTTGAATAGAAACCTCGAACATATTTTCACTAAATTACTAAAATTTATAGTAAAATAATTTCTCTATGCATACAATAAAAGTTTAAAAATAATTGCAATTTTTACTACACATTATATAGTAATATTTATGAAAATCTGTCTCTCGTTTATTATTAAATATAATAATCTTGATCATAAAAAATCAAGTATAGACACATGAGAGCTCTGTTATTATTCATCAATTCCGTGGAAGCGTTTTGATCCAGAGTCGTTATCTTATGGCGATATAAAGTATTCTGAGAAAAATGATGGTTACCAGTTTCGGCATATTCTTAGTAATATTCATTAAGTGATTTGTTTCTCTAATAGTGGTCTCAAAATTGCGATAACTTTACTTTTTAGATATGAATAGTTGTTAAATACAAAGACAATATGAAAAACCACGGTGGTCTGCAATGAGTAACTTTTAGTCGTACAACCATTGTTGCGAACAGTAAATGCAACTCCACAAAAAGAGAAAAGTATTGAATGTCCAAAGTCGATGGCCTGGTAGACTCGGGACGGAGCGTGAGCCTGGTACCGGTTCAGCGGGCAGGCTACACTGCCCTTTCATTACGCGCATGTATGCGTGCGCGGAGAATCGCAAGCTGAGAAAAAGGGAGACGTATACGCTGTACTCGTTCGTTAGAAAGCTTTAAACTTTACGAGACCACGAAGTTTTCGGCGAACGGTAATTTCTTTTGGCACAGTATTTTTTCGATTTGTCTCTCTTCTTCTCTCTCTCTCTCTCTTTCTCTCTTTCACTCTTTTACTCTTACAGCATAAGGTAAAGCTTTTAATGTGAAAAGAAGTCGAAGCGTTAAACGTTACCGTCAAACTGTACAGCTACAGTTTCCGTTCATCACGCTTTTTGTTCTTGGATGAAACGAAGAACTAATTATTTTATGACAGCTTATTCGATTGTAAAATACATTTTCGAAAAGCAGCTATATATTATAATTTAATTATACAGAACTTAAAGTTTTAATAAATTTTTAAGATACATTTTCAGAACGAGAGTAGCAGAACTTACCTATTAGATCCAAATACTTATAAATTATAAAAAAATTGATGTAGTTCTTGAAAATGAAAAATTTTTTAATCATTAAATTGTGAAGTTAAATTTATGTTTATATTTACCATCAAAAAGAACAACTGTGTTTATTTAAGAGAAAAGATATAACCGTTAATCTTTTTGTCTTTACTTCCAGTCTATTTACAGACAAAGAAAAATATAAACGGTTGATTTATTTTGTATATGGTTGATATAACTTGAAAATAATAAGTTTAATATAGTGTTTATATCTATATTGATAAAAGTAACATTAAGACAGAGTAGAATTTTCATTTTCAAAATGTAATTATAAATATAAATTCATTCTTTTTAAACTAATTTAGCCTTTTCTTAAACCACTTGATTTATCTAGTGAAATTATGTTAGATGAGCATTATTTTTTCTGTTCATTATTCCTTTAATTTACACGAATTATATTGCGTCCCTGGCAGAAATCGATTCCATTATTTACCTAATAAATAGCTAGTTTCTCCAATAATTCCTAAAAACTAGACACTTTTCTTGGCCATTTCTATCTATCAATGAAACGATTTTTTCGGTCACAGCTTTTTCACAAATTTACATTAGCTTATTAATGAGTATTTAAAAGATATTAAAGTTGGCCAGTTTTTTTACTTAGGAAATGGCTGATAAGAGGCTTACTATTATGACAAGGAGTGAGAGGGACAGAATCAAACGGAAAAATCGTTGTTTTCGTTTATATCGCCTGAAGCAGTACTATAAACGAATTAAACACCAGTAATTTTTATTTACATTTTGGTTATATGCATCAAAAAAAGCACAAGAAATATAATATTTATTCATTTATTTATTTATATTATTTATTGATATTTTTGTCAAATAATTTTAAAAAATGTTGGAACAAATCAAATTTATTAACGTTACTCTTTGTGTGATTTATTTACGGCCCTAGGCATTTTATAACTAAACATCGAAGAAAATAGCTAAATTCATATTTTTTTGTATGCTTAACAAAAAAAAATTTCTATTTCTTTATATTGACTTTATTTTCGTGTTTTTAAGCATGAAACGAAACTTTTTTCTCTCTGACATTTTTTTCCATACCCCATAGAACTCTAGGTAATCGAAGATTTAAAGACAAGGTTGTTTTTTTACAATAGTCACTGTAAACCCGGTAAAAAACATCGCACAAAAATCCGCGGGTGGTCTTTGTAAAATGGAAGGAAATATCTTTCGATCCCCGTTAGTTTTTTTACCCTTCACTTATTGGTTCTAAATTAACATTGATTCAAAGTAAGATGAATAAAATCGAAAATTTTTTAATCGGTTTTTTTAGTAAAAAAGCACAATACTCTATTTTTAAACTTCCTGTTCGTGTTAAATGGAAGCTTTTACACCTACCTTCAAAATGTACTTCGAATTTTTTCGATACCATGATATCCAACTGAGATACAAAACTTTAAAATTTGCCTAGTGTTCATGTAAGTATGCCCTGGTAGAAAATAACCCAACTAAAATGGCTTAACTGCAACGGTTGGTCAAGTTTTTGGGCCAACGAATAACAA
>JAWWEQ010027711.1:0-24509 GCA_035583055.1 Torymus tubicola
GTTATTCGTTGGCCCAAAAACTTGACCAACCGTTGCAGTTAAGCCATTTTAGTTGGGTTATTTTCTACCAGGGTTATAATATAAGTTTTGCTTAAATGTTTCAGTTTCATAGCTGATTTATGATAATCACTTCCCCAAAAACTGAAGATAAAGTTTATAAATAATTCGAACAAGAGTGACACTGAATCAACAGTTTTTTTTTCTCCTGCAACTTCCTATTACACGTGACGAGGGAGTAAATTCGGATTTTTTGCATACGGGAGTTCATTGACGCATGATTATACATATAGGGACGTTATATTTAGTATGTTTACCTTTTTTTTGCAGGTATCCGCGTTAATCCATTTCCAACGATCGCCGATGTTATCAAAACTCTCCTTGTCATGGATGGAATGTATAATTTTGGAAATGATTTGTAAAACGTCCGTTGTATAATTGTACACATCATTCCGACATCCACGTTGACATCAAAACTGCCTGTACAATATAATGTCTTCTTCTTAACTCCATGTGTAGTAATTTACTTTCCAAATGTGTATAATTAGATTAGTATATTAAAATATAATAAAACTAAGGATTATAGTGGAAGAGTTAACGGGTTTATAGTGTTACAATCAATTTCAAAAGTCCATGTTTTTTTTATGGAACTGCAACAAAGTAGACTTCTTCGCTGTATAAGAACAGCATTAAACTAACTTATTTTGTATAAGGAAAAAAGAATCACTATGAGTTTTTGTATCCGTATGTACGTGTATATAGATATATTAAACGGTTACAACTTAAGAACGATGGCACTAGACTTTCTGAGTTTAGAATATTTTATTCTCCTTATAATTTAAGCCAATATGTTTATTTTTGTTAATATTCTTAAGAAAATTACTCAAGTTATAAATGAAAACATCAATTTCACAACGGCTTCTATATAAGAGCTCGCGTGCATATAAGTATATAGTCAACGTTGCGAATTGATTACCCAAATTCGGTAACGCTATAGTGCTTCTAAATTTCGAATACACTATAGATGCTTACGAAACTGATCTATGAAAATTTAATTAGAATTTGCGAATATCCCTTAAAGAAAGTAATCGATACAAATTTCACTATTTATCGCGATTATATTATATACACAATAGTGGCTAAGTGGCCTATAGCGTAAAATTAGGTCGATAGTATAGTACATACTATATATGTCAGTAATTCTAACAGGCTGAAGTGCATATTTGCGTAACCGCAGTTAACTTCTTGGATGATTTATACGTACTGATAACAGCGATGTACACTGATATATTAGATATTGCACTAATAAATTATTATTCAATTTTTACAATTAATTATCATGTAAATTATCTTCTAATACTTATAATGATCTGCGAATTCTTAGCAATGACTTGGCTTTCTTTAGAAACCACCGACTATTTTCGCATACAATTTATATTCACAAACTTCTTAACACCCGGCTTACGCATTTAATTTAAAGATATAAGGTACAACTGCGTATTACATATTTAATGCTTAGCAAATTTGGCATGCAGGTATATATATACCTATATGAATTGTCAATAATGCATAAATATACAATACATTAAATACATCATTGCTACTTTCCAAAGTTGAATTAGTAAAAATTGCTCCACCATTTCAGTTAGTGGAAAAAACTACTAATTTATTAGTAAATATTCACTATTTGATTAGTATTTTTTTTAAACTACTAATAAAATTAGTAGAAAAATACAAATTAAATTAGTAGTTTTAAAAAACTACTGAATGAAATAGTAAATATGCACTAATAAATTAGTAGTTTTTCCCCTAATTGAAATGGTGGAGCAATTTTCACTAATTCAACTTTAGAGAGTATACCTTAAATTTTACCAACGGCAATAAACTCCCCCCCCCCCCCCCCACAATTATATCTTTCACTTCAAGTACATACATCTAAATTTAAAAAAAATGAAGCATTGTTCCCCACTGTATCGTAAAAAAGACACCTCCTCCACTCCATGTCAACATACCCATATAACTATACACAATTCACCGGCTCCTTTAATCGTGCCTTTTCTACATGTATATGTATATACACGCAGAACTTCAACCTATTATACCTGCACATACATACATATACAGTACACAGAGCTGACAATCGTGTTTGCGCCGGCGTGTATAATACAGACACACGAGACCCACGCGGGGGTATACACCGCTAGGGTAGCCACACCGACGATCAGTCTACGCCGCGACACTCGACCGACCGGACACGGACACTCATATATATACACTTTCTTCTTCCTCGCCGATCGCTTCGCGTCTTTATATATCTGTGTAACCATACTCTATATACATGTGCGTGTGACACAACTATCGGTTTAATGTCGTGGGAGGAAAAGAAGGTGCGCGTGTACATATACGTATCTACGCTGCGTCGTCTCAATTATCCATAAGGATCGACCGCAAGAGACAACACACACATACAGAGAGAACATGGTATTCCGAGGTCAAGGTCGGCTTAGCTACTTCGGTATGCGTTCATAATGCATCACTAGGTAGCTGCAAAGAGGGAAAGAGACGAGTGTGTGTGTGTGTTGAACATCGTATATACATAGCAGTACCATCGTCAACAACAGCAGCAGCAGCAGGATGCGTGAACGGATGTTCCTGCCGGGTCGGCAGCAGGTAGCTACGCGAAGCACCATATCGTCGTCGTCGTCAAAGCACGTAGTAGCAATATCCTCGAACGCACTGTTGTCTATGATATATATAGATAGATTACAATAGTTGTTGTCGTGTATATATATACACAATAAATACATACATACTTGCACACCGCACGTATACGTATCGTGCGCGCACAAACTCTAACAACAGAGCGACTCTTTGGGCCTTCGTAGCTGAAGAGGAGCTTTCGTCGGGCGATAATGGCCGAGCCGGAGATAAACGAGCAGCTGCTAAGGGTACAGCAACAACAGATGCACGATGATAACGATGACGAGGATGGTATCAATGATCTATCGATAAGGTCGAATCGTACGAGAGGCGATGCAGCATCACCTGTAAGCGATGGTTCAATTGGCTCGGCTGCTGCACGTGATTCATCAGCTGAATCGTCCTCGGCTAAACATCCGGAAACTGAGGATGGCGAGGTGGCCAATGAGGAAGATGAGGATGAGGAGATGATGCGGCAACCGCAGATTGTTAAGGTTGTCGCGGCAGCTGTGAGGACGTCGTACTTTGACGATGTGACGAGGAGGTGTAGCACGCATAGAGATGTCAGTAGGGAGAATGGTACTACATTGGTACCGGGGTTGAGGTATGAATTGGGAGGCAGCGATCAAAGCGAGGATGAAAAGTCGCCGAGGGTTGCGAGGAAATCATCGTCAAGGGCTAGTGTTTATCCATCGAGGATTTCGACGATATCCAGGGAAGCGTTTGGTAGGTATATATGTTTGTATTTTTAGTATATATATAAATATAATGTGTGGGAAAGTATATAGCTGTGGGATCGAGTATCTGCGTTCGTGTATACGAAGCGAGTGACTTTTCGTTTTTATCGTGAATCACTGTAATAATTAGAGTGAGAAGTGGAAAAGAGTATGTGTACGTGTGTGTGTATGGATGAAAAGTTCGTTCGGCGTAGTTACAACTTTAGCAATAATTATTTTTTTTTTTCGTTGCTGGAATTATTAATTGTACAACAATATTTTAACGTTGGGTCATGGTCGATAAATTCTGTGGTAAATTTCATGCTAATGCACTGGAAAGCGAAAGTTGCAAATGTATATAATACGAAAAAAAAAACTTTATTGACGCGTTACTGACATTTCAAGTACGTGTGCAAGTACGTTTTTAATGTATATAGGGTATATATTATGAGGAAATCCAAATAAATTTTATAATTATCATGATTAAAAGTAATGAAAACTTTTTTTTCAAGGCACACCGTTTAAACACGTTTTTTTTTTATATCATAAAGTGTACGCAAAGAAAAAATCGTGTGCAATTTGTTAAAATTTATCTTCTTTGAATTTCAATTATTTATCTTATAAGAACGTCTTGTACAAAGTTTCAAACTGCTATAATAACTCTCAATGTTAAAAATTACGATTCCTGCGCGTTATTTATTTCTATGTCTTATTGGATATTCAAATTTAAATTTTTGAAGGAATTCATGTTTTTTTAATTTTCAAAAAAGGTAAATAAAAGCTTTTCTCCTCCTTTTTTGAAACTGTGTGCAGGGTGTTTCTGTAATGAATGGTTTGAATAAAGTGAGACAAAGACAATTTTAATTGTATATATGATTTTTTAATTGTAATGTGAGAAAAAAGGAAAAACACGTTTGGTTGATGCGATTTAAATAATATTAATAAAAAAAACTTTCAATGTCATTCTTTTGTTTAGTAATTCATTTTGCCATTCTAGTCAATTTATTTGTATGTCAATTCTAAAAATTTTATCGATAAAAAAGAATCTAGTTGTCCATATTGAGGCAAGGAATGTCTTCTTAAATTTTTATGTATTTAATGAATTAAATTTTCGGAATAATGTGTTGAAAATTTTTAAACGCACGTTTTGTGAAGTGAAAGTTGATGAATTTAAACATTTTCTCTAAATTCAACAAAACATTTTTTTTCATTACTACGGAGAACAAGATAATGCTCTTTTTTCAAAAAATTTGTTAGAATTGGCAAAGAATAATAAATAAAGCAATAAATAAAAATAGCGATGCCGATATGCTAGGAATTTACACTACAGTGTCTAAAAATAAAATTAATATGCTACCTAATGGAAGCTTCTGTTAATTATTTTAAAATAGTATTCTAGCAGTCGGTTTCTTAATAAAATATTATCTATGAAGACGTGTTTAGTTTCTTTTCTATGCATATACATTTCTTCTTTTTTGTTTTATTTCATTCGTACGAATATATAAGCATCCTATGTCCATGAAAGTTTCAAACTAGTTATATAATATAATATATAAA
Organism: Torymus tubicola; assembly: GCA_035583055.1. Lineage (NCBI taxonomy): Eukaryota > Metazoa > Arthropoda > Insecta > Hymenoptera > Torymidae > Torymus > Torymus tubicola. The sequence goes on from JAWWEQ010027711.1 coordinate 4,971, forward strand.
TAATAATTTGTTTCTTCAGTTAAATTCATTCAAAATAAACATAATCATCGTCAATTACCCCGCACACCCTCTCGCTATATAACAATCAAAATATCGATCGCCCGTGTCTAACCTAAAACGGGACTCACAGTCACATGTATGTGACACATATACCGCGTCGTTAATAGTTTATCGGTGGTATATAAGCAAAGGGTTATCCTCGCAGCGCTTTTCTTCTATAACGGGAGAAAATTACATAACCGATCAAGGAGAAAGACACAGAATGCAGGATGCGATATGACGCAAAGATTCGTAGTGTACATAATACAACGTATAGGCATCGTCGTTGTGACGTTTGGTATCACATATTATACTTTACTCTTTTCCAAATCAGACAGCATTGTGACGTATATTCGCGTATATCTATCTAACGCAAGTCATGCAAGAGTCTCTTAGTCGTATACTTGTGATGCAAAAAAAGAAGAAAAATGAAGAATCAGTAACAAACGCGAGGTTTAGTCAGACATACGCACGTAGTTGTCGAATCGATTATACTGACTGCGCGGTGACAAAGTGACTTTTTAAATTTTCAAGCGATTCTGTCAAAATTAGTATAAGTATAACTAACAATGTCATATTCAACAGCGCTTATTGTCACATATAGAAGTATGCGCGAAAAACGTCGATTCACGGTTATTCTTATATATTCTATTGAACTGTATTATGTAGGAATGATGGATAGACACACTTTTGTAGTTTTGTAAGAGGTATATATACACTTGTTGCTTCTGTGGTGTGAAAAAGTTTTGCGAGATTGGTAGTTCATGTTAGATGGAATTATAGCGATATCTCAGTATAATTTTATGGGGCAACATACCTTTGGAATATACTAATAGGAGATACAATTTCTATAAGAGATAATTAAAATTATTTTTTTTTATTTACGATAGGCGCACAATGCTCATTTCGGGTCTCGTTTTACACGGTCGTAAAGTGCCGTTTTTAACGCTAGCGAGGATATAAAATGTATTTACATTAAACATATTTTTAATTTACCTTTCGTATATACTTAAAGGGAAAGTCGGAAGTTGGCGTTTTCTTTTTCAAATAAATATTTAGAAACTAATAATTTGTATGCTTAGCGTACAAAAATTATTGTCGGAATCGCTCAATACATTTGTTGAGTATTATAATTATATTTAACAAAGAATTGCGGTTCGTATTTTTGTATATGAAACGTATAGAAAGAAAATAATTATGATTTCACAATTTCCTACGCGATTGCAAGGGTATTAAAATGATTTCACTTAATAAACAAAATAGTAGAAGTATATAAACTTGTTTTGCACAAAAGTATAAATTTATTGATTCAAAGAATAAATTCTGAAATTAATCCATCATAATATTTATTTTATTTTCATGTTTGACAATCGAGTATTTACATCCTGTTTGTTTTTTCACATAAACACAGACACACCCTCACACACACTTGTAATAAAAATATCATCTCACGTAACAAACAATGTAATAACTGAAAAATTTTATAAAATAACAAAATATTAAATTTCTTTAAAACTAACGGTGTACTTATGTAACATAGTGTATACATAAATCATAAATGTCACGCATCATTAACCTGACCGCTGAGAAACTCAAATAAGACTATCGGATAGCCTCTGATCCATTAGTGAAAGCGAGCCGCAAGTCTAATACAACGCGACACGAACAAAAATATAAAAAGCTATTCTTTTTCCGATCGATATGACGCGCATGCACTTTTTTTTCTCATATGTATGTACATATGCAAGCGCGTGATCACGGACTGATCGGGAATTTCTGTACATTTAAGTCTGATTGAAAGTATATGAGAGTTTGCGTTTGAAAATGAAATTTTAGTTATTTTTTGTTATATAAATTCTTTTTACAAAACTCAATGTTCCTTTAACGGAGCGATGCTCCAATTTATTTGAACTTTTATTATCTGCTTTTAGAATCTTTTTTACTTGACTTTACATTATAAACATTTGACAATAGGACAGTCGGTAGAAGATGTATGATTTATATTAAAATAGAGCATAATTTGGACTAAGTCATCCAAATAACTGGAGAATAGATACTAACTAGGAGAGATCGTGGATTCCGGATCACGGATTTTACTCAAGCATTGAAGTATGTTTTTTTTAGATGCTAAAATATAAAGAGTACTAGAATATTAGACCCTGATGCTTTAATAAACTTGAGTTATCGACAGGTTTTATTTATTTATTAGTTAAGTTAGAAAAGCCTTATATATAATTGTAAAAAAAGAAATTAAAACTAGTGATTAGCAGCTTTACATTGCTTTTTTCAGAATTAAAACATATTAAATATATTCAAAGTTATGATAGTTTAAAGTTAAGCAACAAAAAGTCATTCATTAATTGACAAGAAGTGGACCTTTAACTTTATACTTATTTTAATGTATGTGCGTTGCTTAACTTTAAATTATCATATTAACTTCGGATATATTTAATACTCTTTAATTCTGAAAAAAGCAACGTAAAGCTTGTAATCTCTAGTTTTACTTTCTTTTTTTTTTATATATAAGGCTTTTCTAACTTAACTAATAAATAAATTAAACGGAGCATTTTTTCAGTATTTGTTTCAAAGACAGGTAAACCTGTCGATAACTCAAGTTTATCAAAGTGTTAGGGTCTAATATTCTAGCATTCTTCATATTTTTGCATCTAAAAACATATCTCAATGTTTGAGGAAAATCGGTTATCCGGAATCCGTGACCTCTTCTAGTAAGAGGATTGAGGTAGGAAGACTGAATTTTTATAAGATGTTGCTCCTAGAGATTATCCATTCTCCTTATCAATTCACCAGTTTCTTTCATTATGAAGTTACTAAAGCGTAAATCATTTACGTGCTCATACGCACGATTTCTGCAGTTCTCGTCTCTATATAAGATACACTTTTGTTGACAATACCAAAATAATAATAGTTCGGTCATAAAATTTTACGTAAAAATGCATATGCGTATAAATATTTGATATATTAATGTTTTGTTCGTTTCGATTTTTTTCTGTCTTAAATATGCACGTTTATATCCACTATTAGTATGTCGAAACAGAAGTAATATGTAACAGTCAATAAAAATTGCTACCATCCTGCATGTACGTAGTGTCAAAATACATACCGAGATACCCCCGCATGCATTTGGACATATGGACATGTAGACCCAAATGTACTAAAAGTTTATATTCATACATCCAGACAATATATTAATGAACAAATAGAAATTAGAAGCAAACGAAACGCTTCTATAAAAGAGAGTTAAATAATTAAAATATTTGACTGTTCTTTTTGCTGAAAAACGGTAGTAACTGTAAGAATTTTCAAAATTTGACACTACTATCAAGCTCAACGCCTCTCAAAACTCTTCATAACATTTAATTATAAAAATTTGATAATCCGAATTTTTTTTACTTTACCATATCGGAACTTTGTATATCGCTAATATATGATACGTAATATAAATGTGGACACTTAAAGGACGCTTTGATAGGTGAAATCCCGGTAGTCTCAAATCAACCTTATGCAAGGAGTGAAAGAAGACATTTAATTGAAATTTAATAAATTATTTCAATTACCTTTTTGATAATAATCAGTGATTTATCGGTTCGTTCGCTTCAAAAAGAATTCAGTAATGAGGAGAAAGATTTTCGAAACAAAAAATGTTCGAAAAGATGTTATTAGGCGATAGATCTTGAAATTTTTTTTTCTTGGATGTATGTGTGTGCATTCCATATTGATATACGGCGGTGTGGGTATGTGCACTCTTTATATCTCTGAAACTAATAGACCGATTTTCGTCGGACAAAGCTTATTCTCTTGGTCTTGCAATCTGGGTTTTTATTCATTTCTTTTTTTTTTGTAATTGTTATTAAGGAAACAATTTTTATATTTCATAAATTAATTTCTCAAAGAATATTTTATTGATCGACTTGAATTTTTGACCATTTATCACACTTATTTGAGACTATATATTTGGTTAAAATTAAAAGAGATTATCTCTGTTTCGTTTAAAAAAAAATTATTTTAAAAAAAATTTGCGTTTCCGTTGTCAAACGATAACAAGAGTAAAAATTATCCAATTGTTTCGAAATTTGGCACATATGTATCTTTTATATATTGTCAAATCAATTTCGTTGTCCAAAAAAATCTATCCATTATGATAAAAGATATTCGAGATTAAAAAATCCTTTTTAAAAATTTTTGAACCGTAAATGTTTTAAAAGTTTTCTCAGAGAATACTTGATTTATCGATTTAAAATTTTGATTAATTATTGAACTAATTGCACAATTATACTTGGTTAAAATTTCAAGAGATTATCATCATTTGTATTTCGGAAAATAAATGTTTTAAATAAGTATATTTTTCTTTGTTTCATATAGTCTTCTCGCAAAAAAAGTCTTTAGTTTTAAATTTTGGCATCGTAAATTAATTAAAGGAATCAGTAAATTGAGTTTGAAGAAGCTATACGTGTCAATAAATTGGTAGCAGCAATTATAAATAATATATTATACAAAATTTATAATATTTTATGCCAAAGTACAGAGAAAATTAAGCAAATATAATTTGGAATCTTGTATAAAATAACCTTGTGAGCACCGTTAAGATCAATTTTGGAATTTTTGGAAGCAACCCATGCTATACATTTTACTAAAAAATCTATTCTTCTTGGTGTAATAGAAGAACTTATTGAAAATTTTACTTCACCCAACGTTATATGGTAAAATTATTAAATTATTCATATATAATAATTTTAAAATAATTTCCGATCAATTATAATTTTCAATATCACTGCGATTTATTTTTAATTAGTTTTCCTTTAGTCGGTTTTATGGTTACCCTATGTATTATTAACAACTCTATTTATTAAGTTGTTATTCAAATGAATTTTTCAATATTATTTTATTATTACCAATGACTCTATGTATACTCTATCAAAATTTATTAATTCGGCCAAATTAACATTTGTTTCATCATACGCGCTTCTACATATCTAAAAAAAAAGATAAACAATATCTGGCAATTAAAGCCGATAACATCTTCTGTTTGGACAATCTGCGATTTACCATTAACACAGATGAGACGTAATCAAGTGTTTATGAGATGACATTAATCTTGACGCTTTACTCTCTACACGTATAACCACAAGTACACAGGGCCAATCATACAAACAAATTAAAAAGACGAGTACATCATAAAGAATGTGAATTACTCATGAAAATTCACTTTCTTATCCATTAAAATTTCTCAGCGTCGCGCTTACGGGGATATGACAATAATTACCAATATAAATTATCGCCATATATAGAGTGCGATTTTATCGCTCGCGCTTTTGCTGTCAGTAGAAACAATCGATTGTCACGTTTCTTTCTGTGTACGCGTATGTGTGTGTGTGTGTGTGGGAAATACTCAATTAACGTATATTCCCCTATTCCTCTTTAAACTTTTAACAACACAACGCACGTACACAATCTCTTTCCCAAGTCCTCAAATCACAATCGAATTTGTCACTTTCGACTGTATGTCTATACATACGCCAACTTTGTTGTGATCTTTTCTATTCTCTACAGACGAAAAAAAGAACTCATTCGCTTCGAGCAATAATATAAAACTTTCACGTACATACGATCGCAAAACAACGACGGTAATATTGTCCTAGCAAATTGCGATTCGTCGTTATCGATTATATCGCCTGTTCATTAATAATCGATCAACTATGCAATATCCCGTACGTACAGTTAGCCTTTTAACGAAACATACCTTTTATGCCTGAATATTAAAGGGATCAAATATTCACGTATATATACACACCACAATCTCGTATATATATATTAAAATGCACACGCAAGTTAAAGATAAAAAGCGCAGTAGTATAAACCTATATTATACGCTCGCGTCCCAACCCTTTTCTTCTACTTCCATATATACACCCACACACATGTCCGACCGGTAGACAAAATCGACAGCCTCATACATACCGGTTACATCGATCTTTACGACTTTGTTCTAAAGTCACTGTATGCATATATATATGTATATCCACATATGTTTCTGCAAGTGACGTATACGTATATCTATACCGAGCACCACGGTTACTATAAATAGGACACGAGTTGTATACGCGATGTCGATGGGACGACAATGACACACAAACTTTCCTTCGTCTTTGTATTAATTCTTTTGACGAAAAAGAAAAGAACTCTCTTCGTAATTCTCATTAGTATTCGGGATAAAGCCTGTTGCGCGCGCATGCATATATATAGCGGCCGTTATCAAATAAGCTATACGGTGAACTGGTCACGCGTTACGCGCGTAAGTTGTATACGTAAGCCTGCCTGTAGAATAAGAATAGTAATTTGGGTATACGCGATTGGTTAAGGGTTATTGTAGGTATTACGCAGAGGTCTGAAACTGTTATATGTTTTTATATATGATTAAATATATTGGATTAGTGAAGTGTTGTTTATAATAGGCATTTAAAAAAGAATTGACTTTTTACTATAGTTCGCGATCACGTTATAATTTTATACCGATCTTTAAGAAAACTTATACCAGGGTGTAAAAATAATCTTCGACGACCTCCGTATGCGATGATCATCTGAACATTTGCCCCTAACCTACCGTAATGTTTACCGAACTTCACCGAGTAACCATCGGCTATAGCTTACCTCTCGCACGGACTATAGTCCATTCGCATTTATTTTACATACTGTCGCCGAACGAGTTCGACGTGTGTGTGTATATATATATATACAGTGCTGCTACACCTTGCAACTATGAATTGCCGATAAGGTATACGCGTGCGAATACCTCGCAAACGACTTTCTATAGAAACTCGAAAAGCAGTGAATGAAATCTTTGTAAGCGATACGAAGGTTATACAATAATTTTTCATGACACATATATTATTATTACATGTAAAAAGGAAATTTGTCAAAGCTTTGATGACGGCTTCGATATTGTTTCGCGTTAGCTCTCATTATAAAAGTTTCTCCAAACTTTTCCCAACAAACTTTTTTTTTTCATTCCGCGCGCAAAGTTATAATCGCGTCAATATGAAAACTCATGTTTAAACAATGATACTTCATTCTTCAACTATACATCTATACTTCGACTCTTCACTATTCTACATTCGTCCACTTTTTAAACCCATCGTCAAACCGTACCTGTCTATATAATTAAAACGAAAGAACCTCGAAATTTTCCCATCACCACCACCACCACCATAAAAAAAGAAAATAAGGATACCAACCGCTTATCACCTTTCCCATCATTTCCCAATCCCCATACAGACAAAAAAAAAAAGAAAAGGACGCACCTCGCGGGCGCGCAACAGGGTCAAAAGTGCTACTCAATTATCCTCACCCCTCGTATAGCGATCGATACGATCAATATCTATATACACACACCAGTAGCACCACCACCATTCGCTGTCACCGCCCACATACATCTATAACGTACGTACGTACGTACGTACATACATACGCGCGCGTATGGATCCATAATTAATACCTTCGCTCTTCCTCTACCCGCACTATATATATATGTACGCTGCGACGTCGCTGACTTTGCAATGCGCGCGCGTTTTTCTCTACCTGTATATATATATATACGCCGCCGCGCGCGAAAAGTGAGAAAGAGAGATAGATAGATAGATAGAGAACAGTGCGGTCGCACGACACACACGTACGTCTCTCGTTATAAATGAACAGTCGCGTCGCGAGATGCGCGCCGGCCGCACGCGACCGCGGATTGCGACCATATATATATATATACATAACCGAGGAGGATTATATACACGGTCGAATTGTCGATTATAGATTTTGTTTAATATAAACCGGTTGATATATAGTTATTGCGTGTGTATGTGTGTGTGTATATATATGTGTGAGGATATAAAGTGTGGTTGATATAAAGAACCAGAGATGTTGAGAAGCAACAACAGCCGATCCAACAGCAGCAGAAGCAGCTTCAACGATGACTCGAGGTGTAGTTTGTCGGCGTCGTGTGTGACCATATAAATATATAGAATATATATATATAAAGTGCAAAAAGTTTCTTTCTACTTTGTTAATTATTCAACGCTTATACAAAAGTATATAAAGCTGGTTATTCGGTTGTGAAATAAAATATAAAGTTTAGTGAATGGATCGTGTGCTTCCCCCGTTCGCCCCCACCCCCAGCAAGAGTTTCTTAAGTGGGTCTAGTTTGGTGGACAATAATTGTATGTGTATGTGTGTGTATATAGCAGCTAAGTGACGGGCATGAACGCGAGAATGAATTTTAAAAGAGATACATATATACTGGAACTTCCGTCTTCTCTTTATTCGAGAATATATACTTAGTTTACGTATATGTGTATATATGTACTAGAAGAAGGCAATAGAATTAATAGCTTGGTTAAGGGAGGGAAATCGAATAACTAGTAGTGTACAAATAAACCGGTCGGTCAACGAATGAATAATGCAATAATATGGCGAGGGGAAAATTCGGTGGTTGACGTTTTACATATATATATATATATTATGATATAATGATGACGCGTCGTTGATTTTACTATATATACTTGATGTAAATTACCATATACTATTGTAGATACTAACGTATAGGAAAAAGACCATTTTTTTCGAAACGTCACTCAACGGTATATATCGAGTGCGCTTGCATTTATGAATAATTGTGTGCACCTCGCGGTGCTGCCGGACGTAATTCATAAAGCTTAATAATTCAGGGCTTATATATACATATACATATATTTTACACGGTTCTCTTAATCTCTCTCTTTTTTTTCTTGTATTTTGCTTCGACTATAGTGGATGCGTGTGTGTATCGATGAGAACGACACGCGTACACGCGAACTTGTTTATTGGTATATGTAGTTTTTAAACGTTCGGTCTCGGTGTGGTACGAAAAATCGATGAAATCGAAGGTATACGCGGTTGTATGTTATGGATGTTTTTTTATGTGAGGAGGTGACGAAGATGGGTTATTGGGTCGCCGAGATTGCTGATAATAGGAAGGCAATTGTGTTTTGTTATACGGAACGTAATATTTAGTTCATTATCAGTAAAAGGGTGTTGTAAAATTTTACGCGAGGCAAATTGGTATGTTGAATGACCGATGGTGACCTAAAATAGGATAATTGTTTTAAAAAAAAAAGACGATCATGTGCGGTCTCTCGTGAATGTGTGAAAGATTTTGTTTATGATCTTGGGACGGTGGTTGAGAGAAACTTGTGCACTTACTGGTCGTTTAACCTTTTTTCCAAATGATTATAATTTTTATTTGCAAAAATTTACAAAAGGAAAATGACAGCTGATCGGTAAACAAAAGTAGACGTATTTAATAGAGTTTGTCACAATATGAAATTGATAAAAAAATAAATAATTATTAGTGAAAATTTAAAAAAAAACTTAAATATAAAAAGTTTTACATTAATTCTTTTTCTTTACATCAATTTTTGAGAATTCTTATTGTCATATCGGTATTCGTTGGCAATCTCCTTTCTTTAAAGTCTAAACCAGAAAATAAATAGATCTAGAACACCCAACAACTACATCCATAAAAAAGGCACTTCAACTAATTCAACGACACATAAATCAATACATTGCATTCGAACCATATAACGCACGTATACCGGTCAAAGTTCTCATAAACCACACAACACACGTGCAATGTTTCGATCGAACTCACATATATGTATATTGTTATATACTCTGTAGGTCCGAAGCTGGGTTCGCAAGACGGATCGCTGTCAGCTTCGCACACGACGATATTCCCAGGCTCCGAGGATGGCGAATTCGAAAAGACGACGGCTGACTTCCAGGGCGTCAGCCCTACTACCTCCGCTCTCCTCGGGCCTAATAACAAAGGTGGACCTACCGAGGATTACCCGGCTAATTTTGAATTCGATACGCTTTTCTTTCGGTACGTGTATTAGAAGATGATAGTGTGGTGAATGCGTGTCGTGAGGCAAAAAAAAAATAAGATAAATGTATAACAGTATACGTGTGACCTGAATTTTATAATCAGTTGACGTAACTGGTTTTGGTTAAAGTTGAAGGTATAGATAGAGAAGTTCAGTAATGTTGAATTTACTTTTTAAATGCAGTTTGCGATAGTTTAAATAGTTATAAAATTGAAATTGGATTTCGATTTTAACGATGTTTTTTCAATAGTTCAAATCATACGGTTAAAAAACTGTACATAAGTGCAGTGCTCATTTCAAATTGGTTGGAAAATAATGATTATGATAATGATTATGTAAAAACTAGTTTTTGTTTTTCAACGTAGAAGCTCTATTTACTTTAAAGATATTTTAATATATCAGAATAGAATGTCAATTGGTTATCTTTTTTTCTGTGTTATTTAGAAAAAGGTGCCATTCGCAATATTTGCATTATTACGAGGCGAATGTTACTACAAAGTTTTTTATTTGAACATTCTGGGTATACTTTGGGCGAAATGGTTAATTAAACCATACAGAAGTTGTGATATATAATTAATATTGAAAGAGCCTGAAAAATTGCCTGATGAAAAATAAAAATAATAATAAAGGGATAAGCCAAGTGAATTAAAATACAAATTCCGATTGTTACAATTAAAATTTAATCAAGTAATTGAATAATAGTGTATATATTACATTGTCAAAATAACATTAGAACTGGCTTTTCAAGAGCTTATATATAGATAATTATTGGAGGTAAGCTACTTTAATGTATATTAAGGCAAATTGATCCTTCGAATTTACGAGATACTGTGGGAAATAGCTTAACATACACGTCGATGAGATTATACGTAGAACGTTGTAGGAGTCTCAAAATTTTAGCTACTTTGCATCGTGTTAGATTCTAAAATAAAACGAAAGAAAAATCTCTTCTCACAATAAAAATTTGAAAATATTAGCAATAAACAAATCAAACACTTTATGAACTCTATATATTATTATAACCCTCACATCACACACCTAGGGACGGCCGTCGGCGAATCGACATGGTCCTCGTGTTCCGAGAGGAGAGCGAGGGTGTGATGACGGAGCAAGAAGCACGTAGACGCGAGCAACGCCGTGTCTTTGAACAAAATTTGCTAAAGGAAGGTTTACAATTGGAACTTGAGCCTAAAGAGACGAGTTTCGATGGTAAGACGAACTTTCTGAAGGTGCATATACCGTGGAAAGTGAAGATTCAATACGCCGAGGTGATGAACATCAAACTGCCGACGAAGAGGCTGATTACGATATCGGTGAAGGCGTGGGTATGTGATATGTATTACATATAGGGTTATAATTTGTGGTTACGGAAATTCACATTTAATATAGGATGTGGTTAAATGATAAATACTGTAGATTAAGCTTAAGGAAAATTTAAAGGTATATTATATATAGTAGAGAATATTTCTGGTGGTTAATTGGTACCCGGGGGAAAAAAAGAAATTAATAAACGAAAAAAGCATATTCTTCTCAATATATATTACTTTTGTTGGAACTAACCATCAGGCGTTGAGTATAATGGTCTTGTTTGCAATTTACGTCTGACCATACTAAACCTCTTCCACTTCATTTCTACACAGACATATACATTTACAGTATACATTTACTTTGCTTAAGTACCGTCTAATGAATTGCCGAACACTCATAGCGATAAGAATGACAAAAGTTAATAACACTAGCGTGTAATATATACACACACACTCCTACCGTTACTTAGCGATATTACTACCTCACGTGTGCTGTTTAATTTAAAACGATATATACAAAGTTTAACAGTGAACCACCCTCTATAGTTAATTAACCGATCGTAACGACGATATAATTCATAATACTGCGTCTGAAAATTTCCTCTGGAACGTTGGTGAAAAATCGAAAATCAACAGGTCACAAGATATCGTATATATTAGGTACGTCGACGTCACGTAACCCCGCGTGTACTTTTATTAATTATAGCATCGTGGCCGTGTGGTATATGTATATATATATATAAATATAGACGAGGGCAACGCGCGTCATCATTTCTCTCTGTTTCGTAAAGTTGAAATCGATGTACGCGAGTGTGGTTAACGATTGACGCGCGCGTTTTCTTTTTTTCGTCTCCTTCCTTTATTTGTTCCTTGACGTACTGAGATTTGTTATACTTTGTTAGTCATTCTACGGAAAATCGGACACTTCTTAGTCCAAAAATGGAAACATGTGATTTTTGACAGCACGCTTACCAGACTAGGTTTTTTTTTTAATCTTTAGAGGATTACGAATGAAAAAGGAAAAGGGCGCCATGTCGGAACCATGTGTCAATCAAAAGTTACGGGACAATTACTGATGATGAAAAAATGATTGAAAATAGCTCTAGTTTGATCCAAAATAATTCCGTAAATAACAACTCAATAGGAAATTTGGGAAAAGAATTAGAAAATGTTGATTCCTTCAAAAGTTACGTGAATTTCAAGTTGGGCTTGAAACTGACGAAAAATGGTAAAAATTCACGAACTACTGTAATCATGCACGGACTTAATTGTTTTTTTTCAAAAATTTTCCCTTTGCTACCATTTTTTGTCAGTTTCAAGCCCAACTTCAAATTCACATAACTTTTGAAGGAATCAACATTTTCTAATTCTGAAAAGAATTTTGGAAAGCTCTCGTTCTCTCGTTTCTTTTTCTTTTTCCCAAATTTCATATTGAGTTGCTATTTATGAAATTATTTTGAATCAAACTAGAGCTATTTTTAATCATTTTTTCATTATCAGTAATTGACCCGTAACTTTTTGTTGGCATATGGTTCCGACTTGGCGCCCTTTTCCTTTCCATTTGTAATGCTCTAAAAAATAAAAAAAAAAACCTAGTTTGGTATAAGCGTGCTCTCGAGAATCACATGTTTCCATTTTTGAACCAAGAAGTGTCCGACTCTCCGTAGAATGGTTCATACGTGTATAATGCGCGCGCAACAAAGAGTGTGTAGAGCCAACGGATGAGTGCGCATATATTTCGGCTGGGAGGTCGAATCGCTTTCAAGGAAGGTCTATTTTACGTTTAATTATTTCAGCTTCTGATGTCTAATGTTGTGCGCAGTAGCTACCGTCGGTATCGTTATGATGTAACTTTTCTTCATATCATCGAAAGAATATGTTTTATATTACATTTCTTTTATTTTTTTATAAGGAATCGTGGCTAAAAAAAAAAGCTGATATTTTTTTTCTATCGATGTCACGAGGAATCCGCTGTTATATTTCCAGTATAGGCAAATACGTCGTTCCGCGCTCTATAAGCAATTGTATCGGTATACGATCGTCGTGGCTCTAGTATGTACACTTCGAAATTAAATAATACAAAGCAACACAACGCATATAATCGTTTGCTGTATATATATATCATATACATTATAAGCCTTTACATCTAACAATAGCCATCCCGCAAGACAGTGGCGACTCACATATTCATGTATGCATCCGCAACTACCGGACGTTTCCGCTTATACAACTCTATCCGCGAACTTTGCAAAACTTTCACCTTATAATATTGCACGTAGACACCGATTACCCAGTTATTCGATCTTCGATTTTACAACGGTTCTGTGCCCCTCTCTATACACGCGTGTGAATAATGAATCTATACCGCATTGACTATAGCTGTAGCAACGATATATATATATATATATATATATATGTGTCTGGTTTCTGTTCTTGGTTATGGATCAACGTCAATGTGTACGGTTAGGACGAGGAGAATGCAAAGGGCAAGGGTAAGAACTGGAAACGATGGATGCGAGTGGTCGAGTGGTTTCGTAGTATTCATCTTTGGGATACCAGCAAGTATCCGGAGGAACCGAGCTTTTATGCGAGCATCGATCCTGGCGACCGTGAGGAGAGGTAATTTGTTAAAGAACTTTGAATTATTATATTATATACGTATATAGTTGATTGAACTTGTTTTGAGGGCGGAAGGGGGGAGGGGAGGGGATGATTTCGTCAGACTTTTAAATGTTTCAATGATACATTGACGCAGGCATATTGTATGTGTATAGGATTTATACTTCTGTCAAGTAGTTCTTGAAATTGTAGGGATGTATTTCAGACGATATCGGTAATATTTTTAGATTAACGACACATACTCTATACCATAATAGACACATAATTTATTAAAAGAATTGTGATTTTCCACGTTACGTCGTTTGAATTTAGATGTACATTATGTACTTTTACCTATTACATTTGATTAAAAATTAACATCATTCGTACTTTATAGTTATGTACGAATCAGAAATAAATTTTGCTACTTACAGTTCGTAAAATCAATATTTGACGTAACTAAAAAAATTTTGCGTAATTTAATTGCGTAAAAAAAATTTGACGTAACCAAAAGAAATGCTTTCGTTGCATTAACACATTAACTATAAAATACAGTTAATTTTCTACCAGGGCACCTACAAAATGTACTTAGCATGCAAAATATTCTGAATTCTTCAACTATTCATAAGTATAGCTTAAACAACTACCTATAAAGCTAGGTATGAAGTTTACGTTTGTTATGCAAACTTAGCTATAATTTACAATTAAATCACCACCTAGCTACATACCTCTTCCTCAATTATATATAATTTGTTCAATCTTGGCCCAATTACCACTAGTAATTGTCGATTCGATCAACTTAGAAAACTAATATGCATAAAATGATAATAAAATTTAATGAAAAACTCTTTCTTTACACTTTTGCATGAAACATGGGAAGCGCAAAGAATCGAGAGTTTAAGCGCAGTAAAGGGGAAAGTCCTTGCCAACCACAAGTAGCCTAGAAAGCGATAAATCGATCTATTAAACGTACACCTCAGTGTGAATACCGTGCAGAAGTATCATAAAGGATACCACATAATATGGCTCACATATCCCCATATTAATTAACAACTAATTACATATCGAACTTGCGAACTATATACCAAAAAAATCTCTCATACCCATCGTTATAACGTCAAAAAACCAAAGCATCTTTTCGACCACATTTTTTTTCTCAAATGCATAACCAATTATGTATACATCATGTATACATTACAAGTCTATGAAGAAATAAAAATACGCAGGTCAACACGGGCGAATAATCCTGACATTGAGCAGTCAAGTCACTGGTTAAACCAGCGTAGTGGCGAGGAGGCGAAACGGTGAATTTTTGTTCTTAATAACGTTCATTTAATATGTATTAGAAAGACCTACTTTTCGTACGACGACAAGTATATATAGGTGTGCGCGAGCGATGGCGCGAGAGGTTGTGTGTAGTAGGATATACATACGTCGAAGGTTCGAAATATTAAAAAAAAAAATTTAGTGGCATACACCGCAGTGTAATAATTCCTTTTGTAGGTTCCCAGAGCAGGGGGGGGAGAGGCAATGTTTAGACAAAATTGAAAATTTTAGTCTACTATATAGGGTTAACAAAAAAAAACGCGAAAATCCTATAAAAATATCAGCAGCAAAAAATAGCTTATGTTAACTTAAATTAAGTTGAATTTTAAAAATAATTAATTATTAATGAAAAATTGAAAAGGTTCATCATCAAGGATCGCGACACAGCGTTCACACCAGCACAGCGATCGCTGATAGTCATGCAGATACTGCTGCGAACACGGTACGACGAGGTACACGAGAAGTCTGGTATAAGGCGGCTCATCGCAGACGGCACTTACGTCGACTGTTTTCCCTTGCACGAGGGTGTGTACAATAAACCGTCGAGCGACGGGCAAATACTCGACAGATATCTACTGTATCTGATATGGGCCAGACCTGGACAATGGTAAAGATTTTTTATATTTTATCTTGATATTACTAAGAACATTTTTTTACATATTTTCTGTTATATTGTGACAAAATTTTCATGAAATATTAAATTTTTAAAATTTTTCACTGAACCATTTAGATTCCTAGACTCGTGCACTTAATTATATTATATTGTAATTGTTACTGATTACTTTCAATGCAGTTTAAGTAGGATTTAATTTTAGATTCCATAAAGAACAATAATTTTAGGCATGCCACAGAACACACAAAGTTATATACTATGCAAATATTATTTATAATATTTTAAACTATGGTAATAAGACAAAGCAATTTGTCAATTCAATTATGTCAATTAGGTACAAGAAACAGCCACTATGGTTGATACGGCGCTACTTCGGTGAAAAAGTGGCACTCTATTTCGCCTGGCTAGGTTTCTACACACGTGCCCTCTACCCACCGGCAATAGTCGGTTTGCTGTGCTTCTTCTACGGGCTGGGTAGTATGGAGGGCCCGGATAATGTGCCTAGTAAGGAGATCTGCGATTTGAAGGTTGCAGGCAACATTACTCTTTGCCCGATGTGTGATAAAGCCTGCCCTTACACGAAACTCGGCGATTCCTGCCTCTTCGCCAGACTGACCTACCTCTTCGATAATCCATCCACGGTCTTCTTTGCCATTTTCATGTCCTTCTGGGGTAAGTTTATGTCGGCGGGTACGTTTTGCAAGTGATTTTCGATAGGGGGAGTACTCGGTATGATGTGAAGAAATGAGCTACTAGAAATGAAATGAAACCTGGTATTTCTAGGTTTTTGTTATACAACATGATATTGTGTTTTGATTCTAATTTTGAAAATGTTATAAAAACTACGATTTTCTTTTTTTTTTTTAAGTTTTTCAGTGTTTAAATATAAAATTTAATGAATATTATAAGCACTGTGCATAAAGAGAAAGAGCATATTTCATTCGGGTAAGGTTGGTATTATAGATGTTTACTAGGCTTTATTGCATTTTATTTGTTTATAAAACATAGGAAAACTATTATTTTAAAACATAATCTGGCAATACATTTTTACAAAAAAACTGTAAGTTAAATAAGTTGCTGAAACCATTTCTGATAAATAAATAAATAGTATATTACGCACCGAAGCCGAAAAAGCCACATTCCCGTTTTTGCGCCGGGAGGGAATGTGGTACTTTCGGCCCGGCGGGAGGAAAAATTCGTTTTTACTCAATATATTACATTCTTTTTAGTATTCGATTTTCCTACCCCTATTAAGCTAGCTATGAGCATCGTTAATATTGGTTAAAAGATATCATTTAAAAAATATACATAAAAAGTTTGTTAACCACTATGTTAACAATCAATTCTAATAATTATTATTTGATTTCCATCGGATTTAATTTCATACCATTACGAATACTTGTTACAGCGACGACGTTCCTAGAAATGTGGAAGCGCCGACAGGCAGTACTCGCGTGGGAATGGGATCTGCAGAACGGCGAGGGTGAGGAGGAACCTAGGCCCGAATTTGAAGCGAGTGTCAAGACGTTTCGCATCAATCCTGTGACCCGAGAACGCGAGCCGTATTTGCCTGTTTGGTCTAGGACGTTGCGCTATGTCGCTACCGGCTCCATCGTCTTCTTCATGGTACGAGTTTAAGTATGGTTAAATCTTTTTTTTTTTAGTTAGTTCCTACTCAAAATTTTGATTATTGTTTTAATGTTATTATAACTATATCGTTTCCAATTGTGCCAATAATGCTACAATCTATTTAAATATTCTAGTTAATGAACAAAAATTTACTTACACTAGTCATCTCTAAGCGCGTTTCGCGCGCCACTTTTGTTCTCCATATACTCCAACCAATCAAATCACGAATAAAATGATTTCACAATAAACTCATCATTTTTTTAAGATAGCAACACGTTATAATAAATCATTCCATCTCTTTATACAGATCTGCGTCGTTCTTGGCGCTGTCCTGGGTACGATAATCTACCGCATCTCCCTAGTGGCAGTATTCCACGGTGGCGGTTACTTCCTCAAGCGTCACGCCAAGATCTTTACCTCGCTGACCGCTGCCTTCCTCAACTTGATCGTCATCATGATACTCACGCGCATATATCAAAAGCTCGCCCGATGGATGGTGAATATGGAAAATCCACGCACGCAAAACGAGTACGAATCCAGTTTCACTTTTAAGATCTTCCTCTTCGAGTTTGTCAACTTTTACTCATCTCTTATCTACATTGCCTTCTTCAAGGTAAGACGGAAGAAGTTAAAAAAAAGGATTGTAAATATAATGAATTTATCATATTTATAATCTTCTCATTATTTAATACACCTTTCGTCATTTAATTTTAAAGTTAACGCGTTGTTTCGTTTATGAAGAGTCATGGTAGTACTATACAATTACACCGATTTTCACGCATCTTTATCGACTTATATTCTTTACATTATACATATTCTAACATACCTTCCGTCGGTAAAATTAGTCGGTAACATCATCCATTCACAAATTTTTTAAAGATAAACATGAATTTATGAACTAAAATTTAGCTTATTTCTGTTATTATAATTGTAAGTTCTACACTGAGCAAAATTTGTAGTAAAATTTGCTAAATATCTGATAAAATTTACTATATTACATAGGAACTCTGGGATATTCTTGATTTATTATAAATTGTATTATGTTTATAGTAAAATTTTCTACCTGTATAATAATTTTTATTTTTATTTTGAAGAGAAATGTCTAGATGCGTTAGTAAAAATTACTATATTTATTTAGTAAAAATTCAAGTATCAGCTAATGTATCACTTCCAAAATTTTAAAAGTAAGAGGTCCTGCGTGGTTAAGTGGTTAGCGCGTCTGCCTGTCGTGCCGAGGGTCGTGTGTTCGAATCCCATCGCCGTAAAAAAAATACAAAATTAGTTATTTTCTTTATTTAATATAAATAATTCTCTTCAAAATATATTCCGTTAAAGTACAAAAATAAAGTCAAGTAACGAAAAAAAAATTAAATTTTACTTTCACCTTCTTTATAAAACTTACTAGGGTAGTGGTCCCGGTTTGTGTGCCTGCCTCTGTTAGAGTTAGTAAAAACTTCATATCGCAAAAACGGGAAGAAAAGCTTCTAAAAAAAATATACAAATACTCTTCAACGTCACAGAAATGATACCATATGTTTGTTTACATACAATGCCAAACAAATTTTTTAAAACAAAATTATTGAAACGATTCTTTTTACATGAGAGTAAATAAGCGCTATATCAGCTGTGACAGAAAGTAATATAGTATTACTTCATAAAAAACGGGACTTCAAAAAGAAAAACACAACTTAATAAAGATTAAATTCGTCTTTTTCTTTTAAGTTTATCAAATATGTGTCAAGCCAATCTTTTTAAAAATATACGCGATTATAAACACACATAGCAGACGACGTGCACGAGTACGAGAAAGACAGAACGACGCACATGATATAGTTTGTGCTCTCGCTGAGCGGCACAAACTGTGCCTGCGAAGAGAACCACCTTAAAGGCACACTAACCGGGCCTCCTACCCTATATAGATAGCAATAGTATATTACGCACCGTGGGAAGAAAAAACTTGGACAGTCTATATCTCGTGTAAATTGCCACCGATCCGAAGGCGATGGTGGCAAACACGAGATGTTGGCTGTCCGTTTTTACTCCCGTGGAGCGTATACTATTTTTCCTCCCACCGAGGCCGAAAATGCCATATTCCCGTTTC
>JAWWEQ010027732.1:0-24503 GCA_035583055.1 Torymus tubicola
CGAAGCGATTTAGGTGATTTTAAAAGAAAAAAAAATTTTGACCTCTCGATTCACCCGAGAACTGCCCATATATATATGTATATCTCTCTCTTCCTATATTATATAATTGTTAGTACTTTTTGTGGTGTCAGCTGCCCCTCACTGCCCCTCAGCTGCCCCTCAAAATAACGTAAAATTGTGTGTTTTTACACATTATTTTAAAATTTTAGCTGCCCCTCAGCTACCCCTCATACTGCCCCTTAAAGATGATATAGGATAGCAAGATTAATTTTGTTATCATATTGTCTAATGTTCAACAAAGGAAAGGTAAATCGTATATTATAAGTATACAAAAAGTGTAACGGGTTTATTTTACCTTGGTTGCTTATTCCGTCGCAACTTCACGAAGCGGAATTGCCGATGAACGGCGGAGCCAAAAATCTGTATCGCCGAGCACTGGATAGTGCCAACCCGCGGTTCGATTCACCGACACACGGGAGAAGGATTCCGCGCGGAAGGGGAAAGGGAACCGATCAAATAACTCGTAATGACAAACGCTGTTTATAGACAAAAAAATCAAGAAGAGTTTATTAAAGTAAGGGCCGCCGCGACCAGAATACAAGTGATTCGCCACTCAATTAATTATATAAAACGCACGAACAGTTACACCGCGTGGTGCGCCCGCGCTCGCTGTAGAGCTGCGGTGCACGTGCACGCAGCAGCACGTGCACCGGCTTGCACCTTCCTCTGGCGTTGCTCGGTGTATGTCGTCGGACGATCGGCGTCCGACGGGCGCGTTCGCGATCTACGCGCAGAAGGTGCTTAGCCAGGACTTATCAATAGCAGCTAGGCACGATGTTCTTCGTCGCGCTCTCTCTCTCTGGCTCTCTTCTCCTCCTGGAGCACTCAGGACGACGATGAGACGGTGGCTCGCGAGTCGTTCCGCCGGGCTTCCAACTCCACGAGGAAAACTCGCCGCTTCCCTGGCAGTAGCGTCAGTGCACGGGAATCACCCAATGTCACTCTCTTTCCCACTTTATCTTTTTCTCTCGCACAAACTCTCTCTCTTATTTGGTGCGCGCGGCAGGGACGTTGCCGAAAAACTAACTGAAAAACTGCCGTCGCGTACTCGCATCGGCGGTCGTGGCCCTAGCCAAGGTTGCCGAAGTTTACATTCGCGCGCGTGTTCATGTTCGCGGGCTCACAACCGTGAGCATCTATACCGCGCGCCGAGAGAATAATATTCGCGCATGAAATATTCTCCGCGGCTGCCGTTAAAAAAGATATATAAAAAGTCTATCTTTTCACCGCCAACCAGGAGGTAGATGGAAGACGCGTTTTTTCTCCTTTTTTACTAGCTTTAAATTTATTTTTGATTAAATAGTTCATTTTTTTTATAAAAGGTTAGTAAAAAAGAGGTCTATTCCTCTGAAAAAAAAGCTTTAAAATTTTTCAAAATTCATTTTTGTAGATCAATTTTTAAGTTTGCTGAAACTACATCAATTACATACATAACGAAACTACATCGATTACGTACATAAAGGTGGAGATAGAGCATTGTGTAAATTAAAAAAAGTTAATGATATAGGTAACGATATTATTTATGACGAAATTACTCAATTTGTTGATGGAAGACATTTAAGTCCGATGCAAGCAGCTTGGCGATTACAAAAACTTGCTTTATGAGGTAGAAAACATACAGTAATAAGTCTATCAGTTCATACAGAAAATCAGCAAAGAATTATTTTTGAAGAAAATAACAAGACCAAAGCTTTACAAAATTGGAAAACAACATTAATAGCATGGTTTGAATTAAATAGAAAAGATGAGTGTGAAAAAAATATAAAATTTTTTGCTTGGTTTTTACTATCTAAAAATATTAATGGTAATAATAATGCCCTTATACAAATAAATGTAATATTAACATTAATCGAAAAATCGTGTATAGATTTTGGATTGCCTGAACCAAATAAAACCTTAAAAGCGGAATGTAATGACGTTAATGAAACTAAAATTTTAGATTGTAAAGAAATGTTTGCTAACATGGATACTCAATTAAATTCAGAACAAAAGTATATTTTTGAGATATTATTAAATAGTGATAGTAAGATTCATTTTATAGATGGTCCTGGTGGTTCACGTAAAACATTTTATTTATTTATTTATTTATCCAGTGTACAATACTATACATTACATAAGTAATCTCGCGGAGGAAAATAAATTTCCTGTTCGCGAGTCCGGATTACAAAAAAGAACACTTAAAAAACTAAACTTAAAACTAAGAAAAAAAAGTTCTTTATTTGTATGAAGAACATAGTGATAATAAGATGGTGTTATGTGTCATGCTTTAACGCTTTTTTTGTGCAAAAGTGTTTTTGTATTGTAACGGGCGTAGCTAGTGTTTTGAAATCCCGCGCGCTCAGAGTAGCCAAGTGTGAACTCGCGCACAGCTTGCCTGCTCGAAGCGGCCTCGCGCGCGACTTCACGCCGGAGAGCGGGAGCTTCTTCTTCCCGCGCGGAGAAGGAGCCATCTTGATTTGCGGCTCGACACAGTGTGCACGCGCTGAATCTCGCTCTCCTCGTGCTCGCGCATATATACAGTAGCGGAGTGATTGTGCGGCGCCTCCACCCGTAATCGACCGCCAGACTCACCGTTTTATCAGCAGAGCAGGCTAGTGACGGCGAGAAACGACGACCAGCGGGAATCTTAAAGTGAACAAGGGGACGCGTCCTCCCACCGCCTGTCCACGTTCTGCGCTGCGTACGGCTGGCCAGCCTTCTAAGTAAGTCGCCGCGTACTCTTGCGTTCCTTTTTATTGTAATTACTTGCGTGCGCGCGGTGTTCACTCGCCGTTCGAGTGAACAATTGTCGGTCTCATCGTCGCCGACAAATTGTGCGTCGAGGCAAGCCATTGTCGCGAGAAATCGGATTGACAGCTGGTGCAAGTCACCGGCGTGCCGCAGAACGTTGCGTTTGCGTAGTAGCCAGCCAGCGGCGTGCTGCTGGCTACTCATTGTTACCGTGAGTAAAGCCTCGGCCTGCGCGATCATTGCTGTAGTAATTCCTAACTTCTTTTTTTTGGCTTAATAAATTCCACATAGTTCTTTTATTACTTTTGCATAAGCCGTAACTATTTCGCAACCTATCTTTCCCCTATTTCTTCTCTCCGAATACCGCCCTCTACCCTACGCGCATTGCAGCTAGCCGGCATCTTCAACGAGAGTTGACGGGAAGTTACAAACCGCTCAGGTAAGTATCTGCTGAGCGGCGTTGAACGGAAGTTCGTGCGCCGCACGAAGAGCATCGGCACCGGTAAGTCAAACGCGCGCGCCGCGGTGCTTGCAGCGCGGCCAAGACGAGAGCAGTGCGCGCGCCGCGATCAAGTGAGGGCGCGCGGCTCAAGCCCGTTCTGCATTCGGCCGGCTGATGCGTACCTTCGCCTAAGGCGGGTACAGTTCGTGTGCGACGGAGTTAGCTTACCGCTATTGACCCAATGCTCCCCCTTAGCTTCACCCCGTTACAGTATATACAAACGTTTTTTCGGAACCACCAGGACCATCAATATAAAAGCACCTAGGGCTATTAAAATCAATAACATTTGATACTTTTACTATTCTTTTTGATCACAGTTTAACATATTATATTATCTATTTCCCATATCTGCTAAGTTACGATGTAATTCATTACTATCCTCAATGTGGTTATTCAATACTAATTGAGGCATCGATGGAAAATTCGCAATATCATGGTTTTCAGCTATCAACGTTTCACAAATAATCGAATAAACTAAATTGTAAGCTTTGATATGATCTCCATATAAAGTAAGTCTTCTGATAATGCATCTTTAAAATTTTTCCAAAGGTCCTCTGGATGCACAAGTTGGCAATGAATAAAAATACGAACAGATAACAAACGTAAACTACCAGGCATCATCCAACTTACAGCTTCCTGCATAGCACGACTCCATTCCTCATCATCATCTATAAGACCGCTAAGCAAGCTTCCCAAAACGTCATATACTGAACACCATTTACATTTTTTAATTCATTTTTTAATCATTTCTTAATCATAGCTAGAGCCCAGTGTTTTAAAACAGTGCAGTGATTCTCAACCTAAACGTCTGTGAAATCCTGGAGTGCCCGAGATAGTACTTTCTTACGCGCGAAGCTGAGATAGAACCTATTTACGCGCCAAGCCACGATAGTACCTTCTTATGCGCGAAGCCGAGATAGAACCTTCTTACACGCGAAGCTGAGACAGTACCTTCTTATGCGCAAAGCCGAGATAGAACCTTTTTGCTCCCAACCGACGAAGTGCGTAATGTGCTAGTCTTCGCGGGGGGAATTGGAATGTGCCAGTCTTCGTACGGAGCGATGATATAGTCTAAAGCATAACGCTTTTTTTGTAATTTTATAACGTGATAAAGATGTTCCTTTTTTCAGTTGAATTCGTTCTACAGCAGTTGCTCTGGAGGTGGCTTTGAACATTTGCGCAATAATATCATTAAATTTGTTACTATTATGAGCACGAATCATTTCATTCTTATCATATCGCTTTTTAAGAGCAGATACATTTTTAAATCTTTTGAACTTATATTACTTTCATTTGGTTGTTTTGCTATGAGTAATTCAAGTAATCCTGTAGTTTTCGGGAATATTACTCCCTTTACTTTAATTTGGTTACTACGAAAAATAATTGGCAAATTACTAATAAAAAATTCACCCTTTTATTTGCTACTTCATAAATTTTATCAAGTATTGGGTTTCATTGAACTTGATAGCTTTGATGTAGAAATCAGAGTCCTCGTCATCATTGCTATCTGCTGTTTCAAACGATGTCTCATGTTCTGTTTCATTCTGCAGTGTAACATTATCTTCAGCCTCAATACTTTCATTATGTTCAACATTGTCTGATTTGTTATGTTCAACAATATCACTGTCTACATTATTATGTTCACTGTCTAGATTGTTATGTTTACTGTTTAAACTTTGATTAACTTTTTTCTTTTGTGTTTTTTTCAGTTACAAGTGTTTGGAGAGGATTTACTATTGGTTTAAAAGTTTCATTTAAAATTTTTTCGGCATGGTCTTTCCCGAATTTTAATATTCGATATTTGCGTTTAATAGTATCTCGTGCTTTAACGAGCTGACCAAGTACATTCTTCTTTCGTTGAAAGTCAGCCATGCTATTGGTTCAGCGTTCAGTCAGAAACTGTTGAATATAATTTATGTGTATGCTATATTTATAGCAAAATTATCGAAGCCCTTGCGAAATCTACCATCATTTATTCCCCTATCTTTATTGATTACTAAAAACCCGTGCTTGTCATCCCTCCAACAATTGGAGCACAACTCTTTAAACTGTATATAACTCATATCGGTATTTACATGGTCATCGTAGATATCCTTTAGATTTACTTCATCTTGTCTAAAAATAACAAGTAAGTTTACATTATTTCTGACCTTATCTCGGAACGTGAGCATAAGTTTGACACAGATAAAACAATCAACTTTTTTATATATGCCCAAACAGAAAAAGGCTCTAATATTATCGTGTTTTTCATAAACAATATCGTCAAATCTCATAATAGAGTTTGGAAGTGCATAATCAGGGTCGACAACTGCATCGTGCTCACTGAATGGAAAATATTGTACGCAGTCTATAGGTTCTAAAATTTCGTTAAAACATTTATATTTTGGTTGATTTAAAGACTTTGAATAGACATACACGTTTTGAAATCTTACACCATAAGGATGGGTTATAAGAGCAAGTAAACTGTTTGTTTTCCCACAGTTTGACGGGCTGCAGAAGACGGCTCGTATACTGTCAGGAGGTAAATCATCGTATGGCTTTGTTCTTTTATCATGTTCTACGACTGCGTCAAAATTTTCAATTGGAAGATTTACCAAGTGCTCTTTAAGGTTCATGATGTTCACTCTATGACATCCAAATTACGACTGATTACTACGAGTATAAATAGTAACCATATATAGCTCCCACCATCAGTTACCCGTTGGTTTTCAGAGAGTAATGATCATTCACAAATGTGAACGTGGTTTAGTTAATTACGTTATCAATAAAATTCCATTCGAGCTTCACATACTTGGTATCAATACTGTGGTTCCGGAACAAAGTTAACAAAGCGGTTAGCTAGAGATCTCGGAATCAACTCTTTAAACGCTGCTTGTAAAGAGCATGATATAACTTACTCTAAAAATCGTGAAAACATTCAAGCGAGAAACGATGCAAATAAAATTTTAGCTGAAAAAGCTTGGAATCGCGTAAAATCAAAAGACGCTAGTTTTGGTGAAAAAGTGGCTGCATACGCAAACACTAACATTATGAAATTAAAATCTAGACTTGGTATGGGTTTGAAAAAGCGAACTAAGAGATCGAAACAATCTAGAGTTGGTAAGGGTTTGAAAAATAAAGTTTCATTAAAAAGCATAGCCAAAGCTGCTGCATTTAAATCAGCACCTAGTAAGTGTGCTCTCAAAGTAATTCAATTATCGGTGCTCTTACTGGTGGAGCTGCTGGAATAGTGAAAGCTATAAATGACGCAAAGGCTGCTAAGCAACAGTTGGAAGAAAATAAACGACATAACAAAACTATGGAAACTATCGCATTAGGTAATGGTCTCTATCTTAAACAGCACAAAGTTGGACTGAGTCTCGAGTTAAAAAAAAGTTCGATCAAATAAAATTACCTGAGCGTGCACTCATCAACGTTGACGTATTAAAATATGCAAAACTCTTGAAAATACCTAATTTTCGAGGTGTGTTTATGAGAAATGCATTACCTGCTTCTGGCCCACACTATTATGAATCAGCTATAATTAATCTAGATGACACTAGCGGCCCTGGAACACACTGGGTTACATATACGAAAAAGAGTAAAAATGTTGTATATTTTGATAGCTTTGGCGATCTTCGACCACCGTTAGATTTAATATTATATCTCGGGGTTGACGAAGTTAAATATAATTATGAAAGGTACCAAGATTTTGACTCATACAATTGCGTACACCTCTGTCTAAAATTTTTGTATGAGGCTATATAAAAAGAGGTAAAGTGAGATAATGCGACATTCTGATTTAAGCGGTCATCGAAGATTCATTAACTCTAACTCTTTCAAGTAAATCATCTATACCAGAAGCACAGTCGAGTGTAATATCACGTCAGGAGCAAACATAAACGGTGAAAAAGTACATACCATTCACGAATTCTTACCTGCAGTTCCTCCAGGGTATAAAATTATTGAAATTCCTTCACACGTCATTTACCTTCCAATTACTGTAAAGTATATAGATCATTTGCAAGTGCGCATAATCGATCAAGACGGAGATTTAGTAAATTTCCGAGGAGAAGTTATAACTATAAGACTACATCTCAAACAATCGTAATGGGAATTATTTACAATAAAAAGTATATAATCAAAGAAATATGTCCACCATCCATCAGTCATCGACGAACATCGAAAGCGATAACACGTCCGAACAAACGATTCCTAAAAAGTCTCCGCCTAAAAGTGGTACTTGGTGGAAGATAACTTGTATATTCTTTTGCTGCTTTCAATGAAATGGAAAAAATACTAAGCATCCAAGCACCCATTGCTTTTGATGAATCCGTAGCACATTACGAGGTTCACGCTCATCAACCGTATACATCAACATTTAACAACAGCGATGAAATACGTACATCTATTCAACATCAAGATTTATGTCTCTTACCATCCCGCAGTGCATTACATATCTGCTGACGTTTGGTTAAAACTAATAATGCCGCTGTTCAAAATACAAAACTCGTGAACTGTAACGAACGGTTGGGTGTCGCTTCATCCAACTCAGAGTTACGTCATTGAGAATGCTGGATGGATTGATGTAGGGGAAACACAGAACATACACGGAGAAAACTGGTCACGCATATCAACAGTGCTGCCTTCACAGCCCACTAGTGTGACCTCTTTCACCGCCGGGCGGCGGTGCGTACTGGCGCGTGCCTGACTCGTACATCTGACGGCCCTGTTCAAATTCATGCTCTGTGGTGTTGTACTCAAGTCTAACGTTCACCTCCTACGCCCGTGAACGCACGGCTGTAACGCGTGTCTACCGAACCTGCGGTGAGCTATAGGACGCCACGCCGCCCGGCGGTGAAAGAGGTTACATTCGTGGGCTGTGAGGGCAACACTGTTGACATGTGTGATCAGTTTTCTCCGTGTAGTTGACGGTGCTAGTTACTTCAATGTATCGATTCCATTGAGCCTAATTTTCGGCTTTGCAGAGGACTATCGTAAAATTGTGGTAAATGCAAAACATGAACTCATTCTTATGAGATCAAGATACGATATAAATGCTGTTAAACAGACAACGATAAGAGCAGAAAATGATGAGGGTTACGATGACTTTAAGATAGAGTTAACTAGAATCGAATACTTAATGCCATATGTCGTTGCATCTAACAGTAGTAAAATTCGCATTACTTCTAACTACGTCGAGACAGGTATGGACTGCTAAAAAAAAATCTAATCAACTTGAAAAACCATGTTTTGTCATCTTAGGTTTTCAAACTAATAGAAAAGATCGACGGAGTGCAAACGCTAGCCAATTTGATCACTGTAATCTTGCAAACATTAAACTCTTTCTTAAGTCTCAGTACTATCCGTATGGCAATCTTAACCTCGACGTAAACCGTAATCAATATGCCATACTTTATGATACGTATGCTAGTTTGCAAAATTCTTACTACAGGAAAGATCCAGTACCCATGTTGAAAAAGTCGCAGTATCTCTTTTATATGCCCTTGATAGTGATAGACTGCTCGAAACAAAATGAGTCCTTAAAAATGCCCCTGTAGACGTTCGTTTAGAATTCGAAGCTAAAGAAAATTTTCCTGCTGGAACTTCAGCATACTGTTTGTTTTTGCATGAGCACATAGTTCAATATAGTCTGTGAGTGGTGACGTAAAGAAACTTTAAGGAGTGGGAATAAGAGCTTATAAAGCGAGCGCTGCTTCTGGTACATTGCATTTGAAGTTCGGGCATCATGGATTACGCAGTGGATATGCAAGGTTTCAAAAACCCTGACAATGATTACATTCTCAATGAATTGGCTTTCGTGTCTCTGAACGACGACGATGTTCCAATAGTACAGTACTTCAAACCACCATTTCCTTGGACAAGACTAACAGGCAAGTACAAACGTGAAAATTTGTGGTTAGAACTTTGCTATCATGGACTATCATAGGATGGTGGTGATTATGATTATACAGAAATTGAAAAGATTCTTCGCCATGCTTTCAAAAATGCTAAAAGATTTTTCGTCGATGGTAAAATAAAGAAATTGTCTTTAGAACATTTTAACTTTAATGTTATCGATATTACTAAAATGGGCTATTCAGCTTTCGAATATCCGAAATCAGTAACTATATGTAGAAATCACAATAAAGCGTGTAAAACTATATGAGGTATGCATAGCGTAAAGTGTATGAAACAGTTTTACCGTAACGATTCCAATATGGAGTGGGAAGACGTTATGGATTGACAAGACATATCGTCTGCCGAAGGAGAACATGAATAATTTGAAGGGTATAAGGAGGGATTAATAGACAGGTAGAACCCCACAGGATAGGAGTAAGGTGCGGCTCCTATCCTCCTTCACCGTTAGGCGGCTACGTTTACTCTCGCAAGTAGTCAGTTAAGACTTTATGTATATAAAACCAAAATATACAGTTTCCTTCATCGAAATGGGTCGAAACAGCGCACGCGTTGCTCCTGAGCAACAACAACAGCAATAAAATAACGACAAGAAAAAGTCGTCATGGAAAATATGTACTGAAAAATTTTTTACAAATACCCGCTCTTTTCCCGAGCAACGGGGTTATAAAAAGTTTTAAATATTAACTAGCAGATAAGCTGCAGGCCGCGTGGCAACCAACCGCCCGCCGCCCGATGTAAGCTGCCGACTGCTGGCCGCGCGCCGCAAAGCAGCTGGCCGCTCGCTGCTCGTTCTGTTCCATGGCGGATTCTGGACCACGTCGATTCTGGCTCACCGCAATTCTGACTGACATGGGTTAACACCCCCCTTGCAATTCTGGCTCACTTGAATTAACACTCCCAATTCTAGCTTAGTGGGCTAGAAATGCGGTTAGCTAGAAATGCAGTGAGTCAGACACCCATGAGCCAGAACCCCCACAGCTTAGCTGTTTTATTCATTTTTCTTGGTTTGCCTCTTTTTGCTTGAATTTTGATCCGATTATCATTTACAATTTTGATTTTGTCTTCATAAAAGGGGCTTATAGTCAGTAACTATCGTGAATTTTGTGCCGTATATATAGTTTTTAAATATTTTTATTGCGACCATGATGGCTAAAGCTTCTTTTTCGTAAGTGTGATATTTGAGTTCCGCCTTATGTAAAATTCTTGACGCATAAGCTACCGCCGGATCCTTGCCTATTTCTTTAATATTTTTGAAAGCTTTTTCCTGGTCTATTCCCGAGACGAACTTCACATCTTTTTCTAATAGAATATTTAGAGGTTTTATTATCTTCGCATAGTTTTTTATGTACCTCCTATAATAGTTCGAAAATCCCAAAACATTTTGTGGTGTCGGAAAGTTTTTTACTGCCTCAACTTTTTTGGGATCGAGTTTTATACCATCTTTACTTATTATATGTCCTAAATAACACACTTCTTCTTTAAAAGATTTGCATTTTTCGGCTTCTAACTCCAAATTTGTTTCTCTTAACTTTTGAGCTACTATATTAAATCTTTTATTAGCCTCTTCGATGGTTTCACCAAAAATGATGATATTGCCGATAAAAACGAAACAAATTCTTTCGATTACTTCTCCCAATGCTATGTTCGTGACTCTTTGAAAAGCCCGAGGAGAGTTCTTCAAACCGAAGGACAATACGCAAAATTCAAAACGTCCCAACGGACTTACGCTGAATGCGGTGTTGTAAATATCCTCTGATTTCATCGGGATTTGATGAAAACCTGATTTCAAATCAATGGCATGATAATACTTTGTTTTTCCCAATTCATCAAAACTTTCCGTGATATTTGAGAGCAAATACGGATCTGGAACTGTTTTTACGTTTAATTTCCTGTAATCTATTATCAAACGCCATCTTTTTCCCCATGTATTATTTCTTTCTTGCCTGCTATCCAAGCTGGTGCATTGAACGCACTTTTCGATTTTCTCACTAAATTATTATTTATTAATTTTTGCGTTTCTTCGATTGCTATTTCCTTCAGCTTATGTGGTAAAGGGAATTATTTGACATATACAGGCTTGTCATCTGTTAGGTTTATCTCATGGTTCTCTACATTACATGTTCCTAATTCATCTCCTTCGAGCCAAAAAATGTCGCTATTTTTTATTACTCATTCTTTGATTATATCTTCTCTATTTTTTGAAGAATTTTTATATCGTATTTTCTCTAATAATTCTTCTTCACGATTAGATATTTTGTTTTTTTTATTGAGAGCCTTATTTTCTACAAAATAAATTTTTCCTACATTTAATATCCTATTTTCGTCTATATCCAAATAATCGGTTGATTGGAAACCCTCGGGAAAATTTTCTATTTCATATGATATAAAATCATATTCCCTTTTATCTTCATAAAGTTTTTCATATTCTTCAACATCAGTTTTAACAGCATTATTGATTATTGTCAAAAATTGTTTATAATTTGTTGGTAAAATCTTTTCGAATTCTATCGTTTCATCTTTATTGTCGAAAATGATATTTATATTATTAATTAATGCTTTTATGTTCCTTACTTAAAATTTTCGTAACGTCGTCATACAATTTTATTTTCGACGTTACTTGCACTTCATTTGCGTTAATTTAATCAGGTTTATAAGGTGTTTCACAAGATGTTTCTTGAGATTTTTCTAAGCTTTTCATGTTTTCAATTAGTTTTTCTGGTTGTAGATCTTGTTGTTTTCTAATTTCGGCTCATTTATTTTGTTTTCAGTTATGTCATCTAACATTTTTCTCAGAAATCCTTTCTGTTTGATTGTTATTTTTGATTTTGCATTTTCTTCTAGTTTCTGTGGTTTGTGTGTAATTGTGTTAAAAATTGGATTTCAGTTATTCCCGAATTTTAGCTTTAATTTAATTTTCCGGCTATTGATTTGTAAGTAACCTTAATCTAATATCAACTTTTGGTCAGTCAGAATTTTCATTCCCAAAATTCCATCATATGGGAGGGAAAAATCCTCTGGCGCGACGTGAAATTCGATATGTAACCTATTTATAGGCATATTAATCCTACCTAAAGTTTGGATAGATTAATCAGTTATTCCCGATAGTTGGATTTTTTTTTCTATTCAAGGGTATGTGGCATCTTTTTATTATGGGGTATGTGATATCTTTTTATTCATGGGTATTTGGCATCTTTTTATTATATTCAGTTGAGCACCACTATCGACGAGTAACCTGCATGTTTTGCTTGCGTAAGAATTTTTTATTTCGATATACTGCAATGGATTTTCTAAATTTAAAATACATTGCAATTTTTTTCGGCATCATTTTTTCGATTCAATCGATTGCATTTATTTCTTCTATGCTTGTATTTTCATGATTTTTAAGAGTTTTCATTTAGATCCATCGAGTTTCTTGAAATTTGTTCTTCTTTGATGTTTCGTTTTTCCTCTATTCTAAATTCCTGTTTATTAAGGCTTATTTTACTCGCGATATTATCATTTAATTTTATCATTTTAATATTTGAATGTTTTCGAGTGGATTATTGCCATTCTTTCTGGGCCACTCATTCCCAAAAGAACTTGCTCATTTCCCTAATTTCCTTGTTCCTGCTTTGGCTACAATAAGCGCAAGTTACCGACGACCCAATTTTTGTAATTTTCTACAATCTTTAATGGAATGACCCATAATTCTACAATACTCATAGTAAGGGTACCAGTTGATTTGAACGTTCGTTACTACCCTGATTAAAATTTGTTGTACGGTAATTTTTTTGCTGATTTTGTGACGTGGTATTTCTCTCCCGTCCCCCCGTTCCTTCCTGAAATGCGCGGCAACCGGGAAAGCGTATATTTCTCCCGAGCTGCATAGTTAGCGCGCTCGGGCATGTGTTTTTGTTGTTTAATTCATGCCTTGTGCCTGCATCTGCTGATATGGATCGGCATGGAGTGACGGCAATAAGGGAGCAATGTGACCGACGGTAAGTATAGGGATGTGGACTGAGAGAGAGAGTATGAGAGAGAACGAGCGTTGCGAAAAAGTGCCTTTCGAATTTCGGGCGCGTTGTAGAGGGCATGCTGGGAGCAGGGGCGGCAGCACCACACGGCCGGCCGCCCATTCTACTGTCTACAGCGAGAGCAGGTCGGAAGTGGACGTGTGTAATCGGTGTTCGAGAGAGAAAGGGACAAAGGACGCAGACGATTCTCGTATATTTTGTGACTCGCGGAGGACGGATATAGTGCGGATCGTGGAAAACGTCAGGAGGACTTGGCGAGAACAAAGGGAGACGTGGTGCCAGACCGGGAAGCGAGTGGAGAACGAGAGAGAAATAGCCAAGAACAGCCAGAGAGAGAGAGAGAGAGAGAAGCTGCGCCTACACTTCCAGTTCCCGATCTACGTCGTCGAGACACGAAAGGTGGGTGGAAGTTGATTTAACGGGACGCGGAATCGTGGAGAGTAAGAGCGCGTGGCAAGAGGGACGACAACGCGTCTTTCGCGCGGAAGGGAGAGCGTGTTCGCGGGAAAGTAATGACACGAGCACTTTTGCGCGAAAGAGTATAGTGCGCGCGAGTGTGAAGACGGGGGCATCGTGAAACGGAGGAAATCTTCTCGTCGTACCAGACAGATAAGCTTGCGTCGCTGCGCGACGTTTAGGCTGATTCGCGGAAGTCGTACCGCCGTGCGTTGAGTTGGCTTGGGTTGGGTTTTGCGCACCGAGAGACTTTTCGTTGCGCAAGAGAAATTAAGTTTGCGTCGTCACGTGACGTTTGTCTGATTCGCGTAATCCGGCGCCAGACGGAAAATTATCGGGCGTGGAGAGTGCGAGCGGGAGTTGTCCGGGTCTAAGATAATTCGCGGAATCGGCCGAGGCGACAGTAGTGGAGAGAGAGAGAGAGAAACGCACGGGCGCAGCGGCGTCTTTTAGTGTGTAAAGCTGTGAAGGCTTGCATAGGAAGGGGAGGGGAAGAGGACTAAATAAAGTGACAATTATATAACTATAGTTGCTTGTGTTTTTTTCTTTTTGCGAAACCTCCCCTTTTCAGCCTTGCGAAGTGAAGCCGACTTCCTGTTGGAAAGAGAGAGGTAAGGTGAGTGAAGACGTGGGAAACAGGGAGAGACAGAGGGAATACGAATGCGTCGAGTTATTGCCGACGTGAATTAATAAGCACGTCGCAATTTTTATTGCCATATCCATTCATATTTCTATTATACGTAAATTAGTTCATTCATATTTCTATTATACGTAAATTAGTGTTCCCACATAAATCATAAGAATCTGCAACTTTTGCATTCTTTTCGCACGCATTCGGACTATGTTCTTTTTCTTTACACTTCCAGCAGAGTTCATAACCTTTTATGAGATGGCATTGAGTCACCGTATGGCCCATTTCTTGGCAATATTGGCAATGATTTCCTTGAATGTAATTTAAATGACATTTATTTACGGAATGGTCTCTTGCGTTGCAATATTTGCAAATTAATTCTAATTTATCTTTTGCCGTGGTACAATAATACGATACGTGATCTCTATTCTTGCAGTATACTGCAATAATGCCTCGTGATGTCTATCTCGGCAGATTTGACATTCAGATATTCTACCGACATTACTATTTGGTTTTTCGAAATTAAATAATATATTTACTGTATCACTTCTCAGCATATTTTGTTTAGCAAGATTTGATTCTATTTCGATTGCTTTTTGTATAGTTGTGTGTGCACTATCTTGTTCTCCCAAATCCAATAGTATTTCTTGTTTTAAGCCTCTTTTAAAATTACTTAAGGCGGTCTTACACATATAGGCCATTGAGGCCAAAATCACCTGAAAAAATAAAATAAAATGTTATTATCAATAAAAAAAAACATTAGGTACTATTAGTATAACTATGTTTAGACAATCTGATAAAAATAGAAGTCCTTTTATACTTTTAGTCCTGAGATATAGTCCTTTCTAGAAAAAAAAGTTTGGCGTACCTTTTTTTAGACTACTTGATGGATTTTCATGGGGTAAAGTGAAAATTGTTTGTAATACACCCATCTATGGTACGAACACTGTAAGACAATTTCCATATATATAGATATACAATGTGTACATTTGAAAACTCAAAATGTAAATATAGTATATCTATATATATGGAAGTTGTCTAACAGTGAAGCTCTGGATTTTTAAAATTTTTTTATTAAGTATGTGTTTTTATGCAAAAAACCATTATTTTCTTGTTAATTTTCATACTTTACATGGTTTTTTGCAAAAAAAAAAATACGTAATCAAAAAACTTTAAAAATGCAGAGCTTCGTACCATAGAGGGTGTATTATAAGTAAATTGCACTTTACTCCATGAAAATCCATTAAGTTGTCTAAAAAAAAAGTTACGCCAAAGTTCAAAATTTCATATCTTGAGAAATGAGCCTTGAAAACAAAATCTCACATATCTTCATTAACAATCATTTCTTGATTATAAAACTTTTTGCACTTCCTGAAACATATAAATACCTATTCTTAGTTAATGTTGTAAATGATTTGCTATTAATTTTATAAGAAAAGATGTGGTTTACCATTGTTCTGCATCAGCACGTAGGGACTCAAGCTGTCAAACAGTACAGGCAGTATTAACAAGATAACAATCTTAAATACATAAATGTAACTTGGAAAAAATGGTTAAGCAGGTACAAATTTCCGTAAAAAATAATTATTTTAAATCAGTTCATAGAATAAAATAAGCTGTTGCGATTAAAATATTAAAAAGATCACAAGAAACATAAACATAGAAGGAAAGATATATCCAGTTGGTTGAAGTTTTGGGTGAACACAAGTTACAACTTGGCTGAATGTTAATGAAAATACTTAACCCCACATGACACATCCAAAATAAAAACACGTGGCCGCACAGAGCAGACGGAACTGACAGTTGCCGGCCAATCCACATTGCGTGCCATATGCGCTGTGACTGTGTCATGTAAGCGACCGAAAAAAAATTATTGTTCGACATCTAGTGAAGAGAGCCTCAGAGGCTAAAGTGGAATATACTTACTTGTTCTGGAGTCCAATGTAATAATTGTATATAATCTCTCCTTTGTACTCCAGAACAAGTATAAGGTCTGTTCCACTTTAGCCTCTGATGCTGACTTTACTAGATGTCGAACAACAATTTTTTTTCGGTCGCTCACGTGGCACACTCACAGCGCAGATGGCACGCAATGTGGATTGGCCGTGACGCTGCGAGGCAGCGATCACAGCGCATGCTGGTGGCGCCTTGCAGCGGCGTCTTTCACACTTTTTTTCGAGCGCGCGATTTGAGTTTACGAATCTTATTTGAAATTTTTGTATGTATATAGATATTACGTATATGTATAAAATATATAAACATTAAATCAGTTAACGTATTTTTTCAGTTTTGATATCTAATTAAAACGCTTGTCTCGTAGTATTTTTTTTGTTAAAAAATTCAGTAAAATATTATTTTTATTAATTTTAAATAAAAATTTAAAAATATACAGTTTCTTTTTTTAACCGTAAAATTGATTGTAAGAAATTGGTTCTTGATGTGGCTTACGTTTGCGTGATAAGACCCAAATTGATAGAAACTGGTGGCACGTTCCTACAGATTTTTATTGACATTTTTGCTTATATCTTCGGTAATTTTTCAAATATGTCCCTAAAACTTTTTTTACAAGTTTAGAATAATATATAGAATCGAAAAAACAAATAAAAAAAAATGATTTTTTCCAAATTTATAGGTATTAAGACCGGCTTAATATATCTGCTTCCAACTGAGTTTTAAATAACGCTAAAATTTCTGGTGTGATATTTGGTTCTAATGTTTTTAATTCATTGATTTCATTACCCATTTGTCTAATTTTATTTGCATATTCCAATGCCATTTCGACTGGTTTTTGAATTATTTGCGTTAATCTTCCATATAACGTGTGTACGTTCTCAGTACTTGGATAAATTTTACGTATAGACTCAATAAACAATTGAATACTTGGAGTCTCTGTATGCGCTAAGGCTTTATATATTTCTCCTTTCAACTTTATTTTTAAAATTTGCATTAAGTTTTGTTCATCTGCATGAACTATTATTTTCTTTGTTTGTTTAAGTTTCTCTCTATATTCCTCTATCATCATATTTTTTCCATCAAATTCCGGAACTAATTTTGCTACATCCTTCAGTGGTAATTTGAGAACTTGGTTTGCATATTTATTTCAAAATCTATTATATCTCTATTTATCTCGATATCTATGAGATTATTATCCCGATTTTCACCTTGGTTCTATTCAACTTCCACGTGAGTTATATTTTCTATTTTCTTTTTTGTTAAAATCGGACTTTCTTCGTGCAGTATTTCGCCTATATCTGTATAATCCCCTAAATCATCTATTAAACTGAGTGATCTATCAAAAATGCAGAATCTCTACTCGTTGCTTTTGGTGTGAAATAATCGCTAGGAGAATCTAGATCTGATTTTGTTTGGGATGGAAATAAATAGTTTGATATGTTAGGTTGACTTTCTTTTGAATTAATTTCTACGTTAAAACTTCCTTTACTCGGTGTTTTAATTTGTTCTACTTTTGATGTTGATGGAATGTCAATGTTTGGCAATTCGATTTTTTTTTGTTCTGAGTTTTTTGACCCATTAACATATGTATGTTCAGGAGATTTAATATCTCAATTTTCTAAATTTATCCTGCTTTTTCCGTTGGAATCTTTTGTTTCTTTATTTATCGGATTAATTTTATCATTTTCATCTGTCTTCCCTTGAGGTGATCTTGGTACATGTGATTTATGTTCCTTTATTTTAAACAAAATGTAAAGTCAGAAACTCTTGCACATTTTAACTTAATCGAGTTTTTAAATTTCATTTGCAGACTTTACTCTAATACAGCAAAGGTTATAAAATTACTTTTCGTTGTAATTAGAAGTCCTAGACGAGTCGGCTGTATCACTTGTGAGCTTAAGAATTTTATTTATTGATTTTCTTCTAATATACAGCACAAATTCTTCTAAGTACATCATAACTGCACTTGGTCGTTGATTTCTTTTGCATACAGGTCTTGTTTCTAATATTTTTCTCTTCCCTATCCAGTAAACAATTTTATAATTATTAAACAATCTTGATAGAATTGTCTTGTTGCAAAGAGCATGAGTGCGTATATGATGGCCAAAGCGAAGCCGAGTGTCGCAATGTACTATTTTATGCATAAAGTTGCGTTCGTAGTTCGTTTTAACTCTGTGTTTTGTCTCGTAACGCATTGACCATTTATGTATCAAAAGGCCCATTTTCTAACATTAATCTGGTGTAATCTACCATATTATGAAATTTGGATTTAAGACGGCCAAATAGTTCGGTGTACATAATATGGTGTTCTGCGATCAATGGCTCCAACTTGTAGACATCAAAGTAAACGAATTTTGGAGATGTAATTATATCAATTATTTCCCTAAATTTAATATAGAGCTGCCATACTTCATTTTTTCCATCAACTTTATGTTCTACAATTAAACCAAAATATCTAATAAAACATAGCATCTCAGCTACTGACATTCTTATTTTAGGCTAGGAGGTTTATTAGAAATTTCTAAAAAAACTATAATCAATAAATTGAGCTAAGTGTTCAAATACTCTAAACTGAACAGTTTGTCAATATAAATCAATTGATGTAACACATTCTGCATTACATAATTTGCAACACCCTCAAAAACATCGTGCATTATATCGACGGATTGATTCGTACATAAATGAAAATTTTAATATCAAAAACACATTCTTCTTTTATTCCAGTCTTTGTGTAATCATCTATAATGCCATGGCGTTTATAATTAGCAATAGTACGAAGAAGAGTAGGATCTTTTTTTAGTCAAAGACTTGGAATCACTCGAATGAACTGTACCAAATCTACACGAATAATGAGCACTGAAACAATAAACATGATATTTAGTACTTACTTTTAAAAATTGGAACCAAGTAGTTTAATTGAAAATCGTCCAACCTTTTTTGCACATAGTCATCCATGTCTTTAAATACTTGCGAAGGGATGTCCTAATGCGGTTCAGTGGTAAGAGTCATTGTGCCAGTTCGTGTTTCTCGCTCACTTCTCTTTCATCTTGTATACTCTATGGTATCTTTCCGAAAGCGCCACAAATGGCAGAAACAGAAAAGTTAAAGTCGATTAGTCACAAAGTCGCGCTCGATCCAATTTAGAATCAGATTCTCCTTAGCCATCAAACCGCGCGTACGCGACTTTCGCAGGCTCTACAACCGAAGCGACGTAGGATATCGGCATCGTCACCGTCAGCGCGTATTAGACGTATTCCGGTACGGATGCAAATTGGATATCGCGACGGGAAGGACACTTTCCATCCACGCCGTCCGCACAGTTCGGTCAACGGAATCGCGCTGGGCGACTGACCGCTTCGAGCGAAGTAACTGTTGGGACCAGTGTTGCGTTCACTGGTCCTCACATTTAATTGTATTTTCGATTCGCAATAGCGAGCAACCGATATTGCGTTCACCGATTCTTTCGAAAATAATTATACGGATCCGCCCGCGCCGAGCGGTGGATGTCGATCTCTTGTCTGCACGTAACGCGACGCGTAATAGACTTTGTTGTTGTGTTATACATGGAGGCTATTCGTTATTTTAATATCATGATATAGCGCGAGAATTTTTTCCAATTTCGACGCACGAAAAACTTGAGTTCTCGCGCGAACACGACATTTCTGAACAGGTGTTACCGAAGGCGCATCCCCGGAAGGTCAGACTTAGATTGACTCCCGCGGCACCGTGCAGTAGGGCATGAGTCTCCGGTAATATTTAAATCAATTTTAACCCTGTTACAAAGTACATATTGTATTTGTTGAAAACGAATTATTTATCAAATTAATAATACCTTTCACAGATAAATATCTATTGTTGTTGCATGAAATCGAACCCTTTTCAGTTTATCAAAGTAATGTTGAGGACAAAACGCTGGCAGCGTTTATCAATCACGGGCAAATTATAAAACTACGTCCGACGGGAGCGAACGTTATTTGTTTTTAACCAATCAGATTTAATTAATTGTAACGAACAAAACACGTTCTTTCTTTGCGAAAATGAATGTTATTTTGAAAATGCAAATACTTGAGAAAAAATGTTATTATCTAAAACCTAATTATGGTGATTTACTATTGTGTTATATTCAATTTTCGCAAAGAAATGAACAATATTTTATGAGAATGACAAATAAAAGATTGTGGTTGGTATGGACTATGAATAGACAAAGATTGGAAATGAAGTGCTCGGGCAATATTTACAGAGTACCAATCATGGGTAGTCAAATTTTGTAGTTGTCCAAAAATTGTATAATACGAATAGACGAGACGAAGTTTTTGGTTTTGATATACGATATATCGGCGAGGATATAATTGAACCTAATTTAAAATTAAATATACGTACTTTTAAATAGTTGAGCAATAATATAAAAAAGCATGGTGCATTTCCCATGAAAGATTCATTAAATTGTAATAAAAATGTGCATGTAGTCACGTAAGTGGTGGTAAGTGTAGCTACAGTAACTAAGAAAGTCTTGAAAGCCTAGGGAATTAACTATCTCAATCCCTACATTCCGCATCCCATCCCTTTTTTTTGTTTTTCCACTGTCTTTTCCT
The DNA here is from genome assembly GCA_035583055.1 of Torymus tubicola. Taxonomy (NCBI): domain Eukaryota; kingdom Metazoa; phylum Arthropoda; class Insecta; order Hymenoptera; family Torymidae; genus Torymus; species Torymus tubicola. The sequence goes on from JAWWEQ010027732.1 coordinate 20,839, forward strand.
AGCAGAGCCAAGGGGCGAAGACAGTGAGAGCGTTGTGAGAGTGCAGCCGTACATCAATAGTCGTTGGACTCAGTCAAGCCGTTCTCTGTCTAAGCAACACTCGTCAGTAGACGTCGCAGTCAGCTCAGCTGCCGTAGACGGTTTGCAGTTTACAAATGCACTTTTTATATGTAGAATACTAAATTTGCACTGATCAATTTGAATGTATATAATTATATAGCTTATATACATAGATTATACAGAAAAAACGTCTATACTTGCATTATTCTATACTTTCGTAGAAACATTTATATTAGCAATATTATTATTTGTAATACTTTTTAGTAGTATTGCTATGAGAGTTCTAGCCCAGTGGGCATAGCAAGCTTTTCGAGTCGAGCGTGAAATTCTATGAACCGTACTGCGTCAGAAACCTCACGGGATTCCTGTAATAGCTCGATGAGCTAGCACATACATAACATTTATATTAAACATATATTTTATAAAGATAATTAATGTGTTGTTCATAACGAGTGCGTGCGAGCACCGTATGTTCGAGACGAAGTTCGCGGAATTCCGCAGATTAGTACTCGCTTTGAATGTTCGGTTGTATAACATGCGAGATGATTCTAACCTCATCGATGCCAGCAAGCAAGCGACTTTCGCGTAGCAATAGCGCTGGCGCGTCTACCTCACTACTTGGTGTGAGTGTAGAATCAGTTGAGCGGGTTGCGAACATGCAGAGAAAACCCTACACTCAGGACATCGTGGACTGCGCAAAAGCGTCAACATTAACGCTGAATGAAACCCTTCAGGTACCGACCCATTCACTAGGGGATGTAGATCTGAAGGGTTATAATAAAAATGTTCTTACTCCAATGAGCACATTGGATTTATTTTTTAAAAGATTTGACATGATCGAGAAGCAGCTTGATGAGATGAAATCCCTCGAGAGTAGGGGTCTCGCACTGCGTAACAGCAACGCAGATGCTAATAATTATAGCAATAGCAGTAGTCACGTTGACAAACTTGACAAAGCGCTCAGCAGCATCTCAAACATCCAGTGTGCTCGCATGGAATCATCTAACGACGATACTGCTTATCTGATTACTCCGAAGCCTGGTAGCTCCAATACAACTGCCGGCATTGAAGCGTCGAAGCTACACCCATCCTCTCGATCGGGCCTCGGCGCTCCTGTCGTGGTCTCGGCAGCTGATGGTTCTGAGTCCCGCGAAGTTATACTCAACGGGATTTTAAAGAACGACTGCAAATTAGCTGAAGATGTAAGACAGGAGAGCTTCTGCGGCACTTAGAGCCATTCTTCCATCTCTTACAAAAGAAGACGTTCTCGAGACTCGCGTCTTGCAGTCCCGTGACTCGCTTGAGAGAAATGGCCGAGAGGTGGAGGACGGTTTGGTGTCGCGATCATGCATGCTACCCTTTTGTATAGTCAGGCTTGGAAGCGCGAGCTTGGTCAGGGATATAATGCGTGCCAAGCGCGCGCTCCCCAACTATCTAACCACCACAAAAATTACCGCTGTACTGCCTGGCCCGGTATCTGATGCCTGTGTGCCCGACCACAAAATCTTTATAAATGAAATGCTGTCCTGTGAAAAATTCTTGCAATTTAAGAACTTAAAATCAATAGCTCGGGGACTAGGATTTAAATATGTTTGGCACATCGGCGGCAGGTTTCTGGCTAGGTACAAAAGTGGGGAGCGTACGCATGAATTCGCTACGGCCGCCGACTTGCAGGCGATACAAATATCGCATCAATCTGCTCCCAAACAACAACAGCCAACTAAGAAGTCAGTTACAGAGAGCAATAAAAGGCAGGGAGCAGTACACGATGTCGATGCGACACAGGCGCCCTGACTAGGCTCGTTAGCTTGCGATGAGACGAGCGGAGGAAGCTTCCTAAAGGCGGGATTTCTGAATATTAATTCCATTAGATCACGGATTGAGAAACTCCACCTGTACCTAGCAGAAAATTCCCATCATTTTTTTGGTATCGCAGAATCATGGATAGACTCGACCGTCGACGATACACTCATTCAAATCAACGGTTACTCCGTAATCCGCCAAGATCGCAATGTGAATGGGGGCGGAGTTGTCCTGTACATACGGAAGGATTTTCAAGTGCTGAAATTAAATTCATCTGGTACAGAGATGCCGGGGCTACCTTCCGTCCCCGAATATCTGTTTTGTCAAGTACAAAAGGGTAACTCCTCTCCCATTTTAATTGGCGTAATATATAGACCGCCGCACATTGCCATGCAGACGAACACCAGTCTCTTCCAACTCTTGCGCGATTATTGTAGTGATTATAGCCATAAATTTATAATGGAAGATTTGAATGGGAATCTGTTGTCGGCGACCGATGCGGATGCAAAAACCATTCAAAATCTAGTAAGCGAGTTGTCTCTGAAAATCGTGCCGCACGATCCGACACACCATAAGACTCCAACCACTCACACATGGATAGACTTGATACTCACGGACGAGAACGACGAAATACTAGACTATAGAAATGAATGCATGTCCAGTTTCGGCAAACATGCAATTATTGACGTCACTATCAATATGTTTGTGCCAGTACGAGCGATCTTCTCTTACAGGGATTACAAGAATATATGCCCAAGTAGATTAAATGAATTGCTGGCTTCCTGCGACTGGGTAAGCACGAATCCAGTAGAATCCGATCTGGAAGCGGCATTGACTAATCTCAACTTCAACTTAAATAAAGTAATTAATGAAATAGCACCCATAAAAACCATGAAACCATGTAAAAAGAAATATGCTCCTTGGATTGGTCCTGAACTAAGGCAGCTCATCGATGAGCGCACTGCTGTCCATAGAAGATACAAACGTACTGGGCGTGCAGTGCTTCCAGGTCGGCTCTCATGTGGGTCAAATCGTATTTTCAGGGCCGAACTTAAATGGTTATCACCAACAATAAAGGAAACTCAGACTGGTTAGAAACTAACTTGGGAGTCCCACAGGGATCCGTCCTGGGCCCACTGCTGTACTGCCTTTACGTGAATGACTTACAAGACGTACTTGACAGTAACCCAGTTCGACATATTTTCTATGCGGACGACCTTCAAATCTACGTTCATACTATTAAAGACAGAATCGACGAAGGCATTGCTCGACTGTCTCATGCGGCGCAACTCGTCTCTGAATGGGCGCTGCATCTCAATGCTCAGAAAACCAAGGCAATTATATTTGGATCCAAACGGAATATTAATGTTATTAAGGAAATGAATCTGCCAGGCACTGAGCTGCGGTCTCGACGGCTCATTCCGTTTAGGGACGAGGTTGTGAGTCTCGGTGTCACTCTCGATAGCAAACTTACATGGAAACCGCACATCAACCAAGTAGCTAAAAAGTCAACAAAGCCCTTTATAGGCCAACTCAGGAGAAAATTTATTTGCGATCAAGGGAGCCAAGCTATGGAACTCCCTGCCCTCCTCGATTCGCAACCTCCCATCTCTTCATACATTCAAAAGGGCACTGCGTCAACACCTACTTGACCACGACACCTAGCCCCCTAGAACGACATTTGGAGCTGCCAGTGTACTAATTTAAGTCTAAAGCCACTGTGATACCCAGTGTTGCCAGAAAACCAATGTATATAGTAATTAAAACGCGTGTTAAATTGGGCTACTTATAGCCCAATCTGG
>JAWWEQ010027773.1:0-24470 GCA_035583055.1 Torymus tubicola
GCCCCGGAAAAGATGTCAGTGAGAGACAGACGCTTGTATAGTATATATACACGTATGGATCATAGATGTTATATATATATATATATATATATATATATATATATATATATATATATACACAGTGGTGTTCGCGTAACGAGCTTATATGACGGTTATTTCGGCTGCCAGCGCGTGCACGTTTAATGTAATTCAATACACACGCTGGTATATAGTGTGGTATTAAGAGGGTATATACACGTAGTTTTGGTAAATATAAGTAACCGTAGGAAACGCATATAATGTATGCTAGAAGTGGAATACGTAACCGTAAAATGGTTCTTCGAACGTAGTTAACAGCGTGAGAGAGAGAGAGAGAATTTTATGATGTGTACTCAACGAAACATATTAAGTGTGATTAAACCAATTTCAAACACGCAATGTGTCGTTAGAGCTTTGCGAAGAAAATTTTACTTAGTTGCAGCTGTAAATACAAGCCAACATGGGTAAACTACTGTTCAAGTGATTTTTCTATACCAATCGCGTATAAAACGAACGCATGACGTAAGTTACTGGCGGTATTCTAGCTGCGGATAACCATATATATGAGCCATTCTACAGAAAAACGGACACTTCTCAGTCCAGAAATGGAGACCCGTCATTTTTGAGAGCACACTTGCCAAACAAGTTTTTTTCAGTCTTTAGGAGATTACAAATGAAATGGAAAAGGGTGCCAAGTGGGAATCATGTGCCAACAATTAGTTACGGGTTAGTTACTGATAATGAAAAAATGACTAAAAATAGCTCTAGTTTGATCCAAATAATTCCATTAATAACATCTCAATATAAAATACGGAAAAAGGAAAAAGAACTAGAGAACAAGAGCTTTCCACATCTTCTTTCAGAATTAGAAAATGTTGATTCCTTCAAAAGTTACGTGAGTTTGAAGTTGGACTTGAGACAGACAAAAATGATAGATGTATGTGGAATTCTTCGGAAACTTTGCCCTAAATTGGTTCAAAAAACGACCAAAAAAAAATTCAAAGACATCTCTTAAATAATTATTTTCTTGTTCTATGGATCATAGAAAAGATGATAAGAACTTGGGGCCAAGGAAAACAGCCTTGTGACACCCTTTTATCGTCAAATCAATTTTTCTTATGGGAATTTGGCATGGGAAAAATTGTTGAAAAATGGTCTTCAATCATCAACCAATATTAACATTCCAAATATGTCAACGAATTTGTAGATTTTATTAGTTACAGTGCGAGGATAGAGCTTTGATTTAACTAAAGATGGTTAAAATTGGATAATTCAATGCAAAGTTACATACATTTGAAAATCGTCAAAAATGACGAAAAACAATGAAAATCTTAAAAATTTCGTGAATTCAGTGAATTTCGAATGCATGTAACTTTGCACTGAATTGTCCGATTCTAACCCTCTTTAGCTTGTACTTTAACTAGTAAAATGTATAAATTTGTTAACATATTTAGAATGTTAATATTGGTCGATGATTGATGACTACTTTTCGTCAATTTGTTCCATGTTAAATTCCCCTAAGAAAAATTGATTTGACGATAAAAGTGTGTCACAAGGCCGTTTTCTTTGGCCCCAAGTTCTATCGTCTCTTCTACGATCCATAAAACAAGAAAAAAAAATTACTTCAGATGTATTCCTCCAAATTTCATTTTGATCATTTTTTGAACCAATTTATGGCAAAGTTTCCGGAGAATTCCACATATACAGAACTGTGTATGTGTGCAGCTTTTCCAAATCCACTGTCACCTCGTATGTTCAACATCCCCTGATCTAACTATATATAACCCACACGCTATATACCGTAAAACTTTCGCGACGACGACGTCGTATTTAGGCGAACACACGGTGTAAGGGAAAAGAAAGACACATGGCTGTTCCTTTGGGGAGGGGGATATACCGCTAACGTCGCCAGCCCGATATAAATTACGGATCGGGATTTTCCTTGCGCGAATCCACGCGATGCATCATGTAACATATGAGGAGAGGGATGTGAGGAAGCTGTAGGGATGTGGATATATATATACGGTGAAATAGAAATAAAAGGGGTGGCGAGACAAATCGAGCTACCGGCGTTTTATATAAGAGAGGGGCGATTTTAGAGGAAAATTTCTTGGACCGTTGTATGAATCAATATAGTGGAGAGGATATTAGAAGGACGAGAGGGGGTGTGAAATTCGTTTCGAGATGGATATTTTATAGCGAGGAAACGTATGGTCATACGTGATATCATATTTATCGCGATAATAACAATAACAAAAACGCGATTAAACATTATTGCGACGAAATTGATATGATCAAGCAAAAACGCTTCTGCAATTACATACCGTTTATGCAACTCTGCTCGTCGCGCATATAATTTTCCAATTACAATTTTAAATCGATCGCGAAAGGTTGAACATATATGAATTATTCATCAGCGCAATACACAAACGTCGTGCATCACGCGCACGCGCGCGCACTTGCACTTCGTTCTCTCTCTCTCTCTCTCTCGCTCTCAAACGACACTATAACGAATCTTTTTCGCAATGTACGTTCTCACTCACACTCTCGCGTGTAATATAACGGTCGACCTCGCGCTCGCCGGATTGCGCATTTTCATCACCTACCCTCGTGTATATATATAGTACACACCAGCAGAACGGGCTACTTATGATGAGTATCAAAATCATCACCGCCATTAGCCTTCACCTCTATCTCTCTCTCTCTCTCTCTCTCTCTCACGTCATTACCGTAATTTTTCATGCGAACTACGATAAAACTCGAGATTTCACAGCTCGCTGGTTGCTTATCTTACTCGCTTTTTTACGCTCTCCTCTCTCTCTCTCTCTCTCTCTCACGTTTTTTCGGCAATAAGCGCGCTATACTATGCATTATGAAACCACTAATGAGCATGTTGTTGCAACATTTATATATATATATACTTACAGTGCTCTCGATGTCACTAGGCAGCATGAAGAACATACGCGTGACGTAGAATTGCACGCTGAACGGTAGGGTATCATTGAGTACTGGACTTTTGCTTCTATTACTTCTGGTAGGTGTATTACGGTTGCTCGGGTTGTTGGTTGCCTCGGTGTTATTGAGCTCGCGGCATAAAGTACTCGAACCCAGCCAGAATCCATTTCCAAAGTGGTACTGCGAGGAGTAACGGCCGCTAGCGTCCGACACTAGAAGAGGAAATAAAAAAAAGAGCAAAAGGTTGTATTAACGAGGATCTCATGTACATATCATACAAGTGGAGAGTGAACTTTTTTTTTTGTTCGTTCGTTCGTTCGTTCGTGCGCATTATCGTGATTGGGGGAACGAGAGTGCGTTGATTTTGTATAATGGAGCGTATATATAGGCACAGTATAAATTGGAAGTGGATCGAGGCAAGGTATATATATATAGTAATTGTTTTAATGTTGGGTAAATGCTCTTAATTTGAAACAGTTGATTTTGTGTATAATTTCGAGTAAGAGTTTATTTATGGTATATATGGTAAAAATATAATAAGGGATGTACAATTATCGTACATACCGGATCATACATTAATACATATACGTGAACGAGCGACGAGTCAATATATAAATAAACAATAACCGTTCGGCGGTTAAAATTGCTTTTTGATTAAACATATAATTGCATTAAATTATAAAGGAATTATCTCAGGATGGAAAACCTGATTAAATGAAAGAATCGCGACCCGCCGCTTCTTTTTATCACGGTTTCAATTAACAAATATTTTTCCATTTTTACAATTAGCTTCCATAATCGCGTAATTGTTTCCTTACCGTGTGTATATACCACGCGAATATATATATAAAGATATAACAAATAGCAGGGGAATATTTCAAGGGAAATCACCAATTTCCCGAAACTTTTATTTAAAATTCTCGCAATAGAAAATATAAAAGAAGTACCGAGATTATAGCTATATATACATCGAGCTCGCGATGCGGTCGTCGGCTAATTCGATTAATTAAAACAAATTACAGCGCGTATAATCGCTAGCCAATTCCATGGGAAAATTAATCTTTCGAGAATGAACGATTCCTAATTGCCGCATATTTTAAGCGCAATCGGGAAACGCGCACGCACGTACGTATATATATAGCTTGAGTGAGAAATGCATACGCTTTAGTATACATACATATATAAATATATATGTAGTATAACAACACGGAGTTGTAAACATTCTTGTTTACCAAAAGAAGTCGCGCAACATTTATCAGCAGTTTCGAATTCGGAGAAACATGAATATATATGGTCTCAGAGATCCAAGTTCTCAAGATGTTGCGAAAATAAAACCAACATCCATTAATAACCGATACACCTACTACGTACGTATATATAACCAGCACAAGCATATATACCTCGTTCATCGCTCGTATAATTACCGCACCCTGCGATCCGGAAAATCACCGGACATTGTTCCATACCAATAGCGTCGTTGTCGTCGCTGTCTACACACACACACACATACAACATTTAATTAGCAATCATATATACGCACTTGCTCGTGGGTTGATTAGCACACGGCTTATCTCATATACTCCTCCGCATTCTTTTTTATCCTCCTTCGTCTTCACGTAATTCTTCGCCCGCCATAAGGTATATATATATAAGAACGGAACGATAGAAACTATAGCTTCTCTTCCGCCTTCAAGAGTTTATACCTCGTGCGAAATTCCCGTATAACCGCGTCGTCCTCTCTCTCTCTCTATACTCTATTCGTATGGTAAAATCCTTCCGCGCTCGCGTTCGCGATATTACAACGTCAAATCAGTATCTACCCGCACGTATATAACCGCTCGTGTATATCATAACCCGCGCGCGCGGATGCCTATGTAATTTAGCTAGGTGTGAGAACGCGCGCCGCTGCTCGGCTTTCCGCAATTTGCTATATGGGAGTATAAGCGGTACGGTATATATATAGAAAGAGAGAGAGGGTGAAGGTGTTTTTATGGGTAGAGGAGCTGGAATATTACGTTATATATCGGACCGATGTGTCTTCGAGAGTGTAAGAGAGAGAGAGAGAAGTAATAGCGATAGAGGAGAGGGTTTTAGTTAGTGCGAGGATAGTTTGAATAAAATGGGGGGGGGGTGAAAATGTCGTTTTGTAAGTTTTTAAAGTGGGGAATTAATCTTTTTTAACGGTTATGGATTTTTAGTGAAATTTTACGATTTTGTATAGTACGACGAGAGGGATTGATTTTATCGGTGGATATGAATCATGGTTTTTGTTGATTTTACGAAAATTAAATACCAAAGTTAATACGTTTATGCTAAAATTTAATATATCTGGCTTCGCATTATGGTAATGTATTCTTTGATGAAAATTTTCAGGCATAAAGTGTAATTTTTATCGAATTTCTATATGGCCTCGAGGATAATTACTAAATGTATATAAAAGGAACAAAGATGTTCCACATAACGCATACGACCGTTTATCATGCGATATATAGAAAAATTCTTGCGGTAACCTTAATAAACGTAAATGTTTACATAAATTTTATATGTGCTATTTAAAAAACACACATACAATTTGTTGTTGCTAATGATTTAGACATCGTGCGCGTATATACGAGTAAATGGGCGGTCGTCCAAAGTGAGGAAAATAATTTATTGTCGATAAATTTAGTCTTTGTTTTGCGGCTCTAAATAGGTTGCTCACTTATTTGTACTTCTTTGGAAGTAATTAAGATACTGCAGAGCTACGTATGTGGATAAAAACTAGGCTTAACTATGTTTCGATACAAAAATACTCTGATGTATTTTACGATTCAATGATGTTGCTTAACCCAAACCTCTGTTATGGAAATGTTTAACTAGAAATCTAAATAAATGTATATAATGGAAAGGTTATTTTTATAAATTTAGTGATTTATCGATATCGATTCGTTGTATTCTATAGAAAGAATTTTATGTATTTAATTGAAATATAAAAATGTGTTTCAATATAAATAACATCCTCTTATATTTTTTAAAAATATTCCAATATTTTATGTTTGATATGATTTCATTAAATTCATTTTAATTAGAATAAAAATTAAAACTCAATCTCAGTGAAATATACAGTCGAGTAAATATTTAAAATGTACAAATTTTTACAGCTCGTGAATTTCCATTGCAAATATGTTTGTTTATATTTATTCAGATTTTATAAATTTTAAGTAATTATGATGCGTAAAATGAATATATATATATATTGCGAAGCGAAAGTTATAAACCGATATATAATAATAATTATAAATTTTAAAAGTAAAGTTTTCCATTTTGACTACCTGCAATTTAGGATCGATTTTATCGCTGTTTCGTATATATACCCGATAAATCTAACAGGGAATATTTTGTATTTACACGTAATAGATTTCGATCAAATTGTGGGGGATATTCCCTGTACTCCTAAATTATTAAGCCCGCCGCTCGTAGCTCATCCTAATAGATTTTAGATCCCTCTAGATAGCACTGAATTTATTATTATTATTTTCGCAAATACTTGATAAACATTGAAATTAATATATAATAGTAAATATAAACGGTCATCTCTGCGTAATTTTATCCTTTAATTTAGAAAATTAATTTTATCAGACATATTTATATTTAAATATATATATAAATTAAGAGTGCCAATGAGAATTTACATATAAAATTACATATTTACCGCATTTACTCCTATATTTTCCAATCATTATTTCGCCATTTCATAACCTATAAACACTTTCGATCACCACTTTATTACAATTATTATTAAAAAAAAAACTTTAAACGAAATTAACAACGACGATAAATTCTCGACAGGGAAATTTACAATTCGCTGCGTCATATTCTCTCAGGCCACAACAAAACATCAAATAGCCCCATGAAAAATATTCAATCAACCCACCTTATACTTCAACCACCATAAACCTCTTTTCTTCGAGACGACAAAAATTCCCGAAAAAAAAACCCATCCTACCGCAGAATTCCCCACTCACTCTTCCTCCGTATATATATATATATACACAGATAGAAAGCTTCACCACCACGAGACACAAACTTCACCTCACGACAGCACATACCGACCTTAACATTGACTATTCCCTGCGTTCTCTCATAATTTGCTATCCGCGTGTATTACTATATACATACATACACACATACACGCGTGAGAGGACGGAAATCTTTCGGAAGGCATATAGTCGCAGGTATAAGGCGCGAACGCAAACGCGTATACAGGCGTCAGACAGGCGGTTGACCGGCGGCACGAGGTGGAGGTTCATTGCCAGGTTGCGTAAACAGCGGCAACGACGACGACGACGAGTAGAAAGTGCAATTTTCCTGCGGCTGCAGGTAGACATACATACATACATACAGCGGTCGAGTTACATCGGAACAGAAGGTGGGGAGAACGCGAGAGGCCCAGGCATATATACATTTTCTCTTATTACGAAAAGTTATTAGCGGCCGCGGGGATTTTTTTTGCACGCGCGCGAAGATACGCGCTGGAGATAATGAATGGTGAGGCGAGAGAGAAGAGAGTAGCTTTCGCGGCGACTGCACTTTTCGCGGGAAGAAGAAGAAGTAAGAGAGGAGAGAGAGGAGTGTAATGAGCGAGCGTAGGTGTATGAATGGGCGGATGGATCCTCGTTTCTTTTTTTTTCGTGTGTGTAAGCAGGTTTTTTCGGAGGGAGAATGAGAGCTGAGCTCTTTTTCAGAGATTTTTCGCGATAGAAGGAGAGGATTTGGCGGATGAATGGATTTGTTTTTCATTGGATATAGGTTGCTGATTTTGCGGATTTAAGTATTTTTTTTTCGAGAGAGAGAGAGAGAGAGCAAGTCGGTTCGGTGTGAATTTATTGGCAACGATTGATCGGGAATTTTTTAATATTGAAAATGCTTGTATTCGCTTTCAATTGGTTATTTATGTATAGCATGATTTTCCGTTGACTGTAGTTAAATATGTTTACAATTATTGGTAATATGTGCATTAGAGTAAAATGGTATAATTAATATCATAATTTGTCGAAACAGCATAGCAAGAAAATTTAATGAGGAGAAAAGTTAATTGAATTAGTTTAATGCGCCGGACTAATTATAATCCTATAAATTGTTGCAATGTACGTAGTTTATTTACAAACGGTTGCAATATAGTGGTACGTAATAGCGGCCATACTTTACTAATGACTTACTTTAACAATTTTTAACAATAATTACGGTTTTTGTACATTTAACAATCTACTGTTTTTATACGACCTGCAGTCCAATTAAAATGAGGTAAACGACAATATTTTGTATACTTGGAAAGTGCGCAAGTATTTTTCTTTAATTTTTATATTATATAATAATACTATAATTTTCTATGTGAATAACTTTAAATACATATATAAACATGTGGAAGTTAATATTCAAAACGTTTGCCTTTAAATGAACTTTGATGTAACGCGCAGGCATTTTCTATTATAAGCACGTAACCCGTTTGATGCGTGTGCGAAATGTATACAGATCCAGCCAACAAATCAGCAATTCTTTTTTTTTTTATAGAAAGTTATACGCTATTTCATGCGCAAAAATTATGCAGCGTTATATTGTCGAGATTACAAAACTTCGGTTATCCGAAAAATTCCTTTTCCTTAACAGAAACCATTGAACGAGCGTTCGCGGTGGGTATACGGTGAGAGTTTCCTGAAATCACCGGTATATATATAAACGTACTTGCGGTTTTATTCATTTTCTATTATCTTTGCCCTATACTTTATTACGAATCATTAGTATAGTATCTTGCCCAATGAAGCAATGATGATTGGAATTGGCAATTTTAACTTAACGAAGAGTTTAAAAAATTTATCATGATTGTACGTGAACATTGCATCATCAAAACGAAACTATTGAAGAAATGGTATATACTCGTTAATGATAAAACTAATTTCACATAAACTTATTACAAACTTTCAATACGCCTGTATACAATTTGGCAAAACAGGGTCACTCTTTTAACGACCTTAAATCACGACTTTTCCCATATATATATAACCATACCGAAAGTCGCCCGCATCGCACGCGCTAATATATACTCGCCGACTCATCCCAACAATTATTCCCAACGTCCACTTTCCTCCTAACCGTCATCCTAACACCTATATATATATACTTTACGATTTTAACTAACCGCTACCTGTATATATACATACACACTGCATTAATTCGCCACCGCTGCCGGTATCGTTATGTATATATATATATACATTATTCGCGGCAACCTCAACGTTATATACTTCACTCTCCTCTTCGCGCTCTCCTTTTCACCAGTATACTCTTACTCTAAAAAAAAAAAATCAACACAGCAGCAGCAACCTACCAACAACAACAACAACAACAACAAGTGTAAAAAGGCGGAAGATCGGCTACCGCGCGGTGCTATATACTCAAATCCGCTCGGATCTCGAAAAAGGAGGTCGAGATATATATATGTATATAGATATATATATGCATGCGCTTGCACTCGCCGAAAGTGCATTATAACCGGCTTCGGCATCGGTGGCGGCGGCGGCGGCGGCGTAACTTTCGTAACGGCGTTTAGAGCCGCGTACGTATAATTGCCTGCCGAACGGAACGGAACGGGAGAGGCTCTGACACAATATTCCGCGCAAACGCGATTAAGGGGTATAAACGTCCGCGCACGCGCCACGTCGGGAGTTTCGTAACGCAATAAACCGGAAGTTTGCGACGCCTCCGATATATATGTATGTATGTATGTGTTCCTATATACGTTTGTGTGTATGTATATATATGACGATATGCGAATATGATATTGGTATACGTTATGGTACCGATGGCGCGGTAACCGTTGGCGTATATTTCGGAAAGCGTTTTATATATATACATATATATATTGGATAGGCTGCGGGATCGTTGTTTTATCTTTCGAAAGAGGCCAACCCGCTAGTTATATACATATATCTTTTTTTTTGTACGGTGAATATGTGGCTTGTTTCTGGGTTTTCACGTGCCTTAAAAGGTAGTATAATTTTTTTTTTCTTAGTGTGTAAATAAAACGTATGGCGGTGCATACATATATATATATATATATATATATATATATTCTGACTCCGAAAAATGTATGTATATATATCTGCGTGTGGTAGAAGTGTGTTACAGTGTGTAATGTGCGGTTCACGCGCGCGCCTGCAGTAAACGTCGGGGTGTATATATATATACATACACACACACACACACACACACACACACACAGGACGGCAATGCAGCTGGAGTTTTCTTAGAAATCGAAAGTGATTTACGGTGTATGTTGGTCAACAGTTTTATTTGAAAAAGAATTAAATTCTTCAGACTTTGTATATATTCACTTTTACCAATGTTTATCTCTAATTCGTTAGGTCAAATTTCTAATTGACAATTAATTTTTAAGTTTTAATTTACACTAAGAAAAATGTACGGTTACACGAGTGCATATAGCATGTGTATGTATATATATATGGAAGAAACATAAGCCAAACGCAGCAGCAGGTGCCAACCATTACAAATCGATCAGACTTTCGCGCGCGCGCGCGAGTGACCCACGCTCTCATGTATATACACACACGTTCCGCTGTAAAATAATCCGTGTCCTCCCGAAACGCTGCGCACTCTTGCTTTCTATAAAGTTTCGCGAGCTGACCGCTGCTGCACATACTGTTTGCAATATATATACATACATATACGCAAGAGTCCCAATTCCCGGTGAGCGCACTTGCGCCATTCGCGCGCATTGCTGCTGCTGCTGCTGCACTCGCGCCAAACTTGATTTTGAGGCGCTTTCTCAGTCGAGAGACGACGACGACGACGACGACCGAGAGTGAAATCGATTCTCCTTTCAGTCTTTAATTGTTTATACGCGACCTGTTGCTTCAAGTTTTTTTTCCCTCTCTCTCTCTCTCCCGCTGTGGACACAAGCGCAAGCGAGTTTGGCATTTGTCTATAAGATACCAATAGCAATCGAAGACAGACTGGAATTTTTCCAAGTCATTTTTTTTTTGTTTTTCAAAGAACGCAGGATTGAGCAATAATATGCGGAAAATTCATAACTGGCAAGTGGAAAGGCATTTGCGACTGGGTTCGCCCATTGTATTCGATACTAACGGAGGAAGAGGAAAAAAAAATGTGTACCAGTCAGTCAGGCTGGCTCCCTCACCCGTGACCGTTACTACCTCCACTGCACTCGTCGTTTATAGCGAGTCAACCACCTTAGTTTAAAGCCTATATATATATATATGATTTAGTTTTGAAATAGATGTAACGACGATTGTGTGTTAGAAACGTTACGACAGTGCGCGTTATGACGACAGCAAAGTATATTTTATAGATTTGCATCGAAACGAAAGCGTTGTTTCTATTAATTTCAGCGCGTCCAACTGTCATAACGAGCGACGACGAGCAGCCGTGTTTTCTCCCTTTCACGTTTTTACTTTTGACGAGAGTTAACAGACTAAGACGGCGCGATTCCCTGGGATACTTTAATGATTTTACTTTTACTCGAGGGGTAATTGTTTCGCAGTTTCTATGGATTTGTGCTACTTGGCAAATGATGATGTCCTGGTTGGGCAATCAACAGCCGAGCTTTGAAGATTAGTGCAATTGAGAGAGTAATTCTCAATGAATTTGTATTTACCGAATTCGAAGGGCATTTACCCAACCCATGATTATACATGGACATACAAGAACAACTGAACGAATAAATACGTCATACTTACGTTTCGCAGCCCAGAGTTCACCAGCTCTAAGATTATCAAGGAACACGGTCATATCCCTCCTGCACTCATTAGAAACATCACCTGGGATCTTGGTCCACCTCAGCGGATCATAAAGATCCACCAGCCACTGGATGCTATTAGCTGTCTTTTCCAGCTTATCCTTCATAAAATCCAGGTCAAACTCCTTCGACCTCATCTTCTCTTCCTGTTCGGCCACTTTCCTCAGATGTGTCTTCCAGTCCAATTCTGGATTATTCTTACTGAACTCCACCAATGGTCTACCAGCACTACCACCTGCTTCATTCTTGGATGAATTACCATCTGATCTCGTAGCAACATTAACCTTAGGCTTGCTCAGCTTTAGAATGTTGGTTTCATTACTAGCAGCCCTAGACCAGTCCAGTAAACACAGGACTACCACTAAAGCTACAACAACAACTTGTCTAACCCCCTTCATCTCCTAGCTTTGGTCAGAACAAGATGATGTAAACACGCGGAACGTCTTGCTTCCTGTTCACATGGGTAGATAGATATACACAGTAGCAGGCCGCGATTAATCTCTCTTGCCGGTATTCTGTCGCTTTTCACTGTATATGTATGTGTGTGACTCTCACGCGCACGTTATCGTCGCGACTACACTCCGCGCAGCCATTCACCTGTATATCAACACACTTTCAGAACGAGAGCAAGCAAGGGAGAGAGAGACACGGCTCACGTGTTTTGCTCACGGTGCCACTGCACCCTCCATTCTTCTTGCTCTCCGAGTGTCCTTGCCAACACCAAGCTTCTGTCGCTCCGTCTCTCTCTCTTGAGGCAAGGTCGAGTCGCGTGCGTTCTAATGAAATTTCCTCAAGTCCTTCCTACCTTCCAGAGAGACTATTGCTCCTTATAGAAGTACCCTCGAACTCCAGGTCCTTCTCCTTTATCAATTCGCTCGAGAGCTCGCCGGCAAGTCTCTCCTTCTCCTCTATCCTTCCTTCCTAACGATGTCTATCCTCTCTTTCTCTCTTACCCCCTACAAGCGAAGGGTCTTTTGGAACTATAACAATCGAGAGCGCGCTTCGCGAGGTATGCTACGGGCAGCTATGTGTCCGCGGTACTATCGTACGCATTCGCAACTGAACGGTGCACAGACTGCAAGCAAGCTGCATTCGGCAGGCTTATACGGGGGTCCCCCTTTCTCTTGCTGCTGTTGCTGCTGCTGCTGTTACTGCTGCAGTTGCTACCACCGCTGGCCACGAGACACAACTTCGGCACAACACGTATTTTCTTCGACTCATGGGGGGTCCCCTCCCCCCCTTTTTCAAACAACGATATGTCAAGAGGGGCTATATTGCTCCCACTCTTCTCGTGTAGAAATCGCACGCGCGCACGTGCGCCCAGGCAGAAGCGCAACGTTTCCTCTCGTTCTCTCTGTATGTCCCCACTCTCACTTTCGCGCGTGTGTATATATATATGTATGAGAGAGCGAGGATGAGGGAACGCGTGTGTGCGTATGTGCAGGAGGAATGACGAATTGATGGCACGGCGATTGGCAAGTCGCGAGAGAGTGAGGCTGTTGCGACATGATGGGCATATATGTATATATATACGCACAGGTGCATAAGATGCATTGCCGATTTGCTCCGGGATATTGGGAGGAGTGATGTATGGCGTGGTTTTATTGAAGGTCTTTGTTGGGAAAGTTGCTGAGAGGGTTATAGGAGGGAGAACTCGCTTGTTTGTTCTGAGGATTTAGGGAGGTCGCAAGGTGTTGTCGAAGATGTCCTCTCTGCGATGTGATGAATGGTAATTAGAATTTTTTGTTCGCTTGTAAAGGTTCTTTTTTTTTTTACTGAACTTTGTATGTGTTTAAAATATATGTTTAGTTATTGATTTTCTTTGTTACATTGTATGCGACGCTTGTCTGTGTTTAAGTTAACTGTAGAGTTTTTAAATAACTTATTTATGTGAAAGTAAGAGAATTTACACTTACACGTGTGAAACATATGAAATGGTATTAATTACCGGAAAAAAATAAACATATTTACTAAGATAAGTAAGTTTTAAAATAAAAAAAATGGCACGTATTACGAAGTGCATCACCAATATATGAATGTATGGAGTGATGCAAAAAGGCAAATGAAATTTTGTGGTTTTGAAAGTCATTAACTTCCACCGGAAACGTCAATAACCTTAATGATCTTACAAACAAAACGCATTACAGAAGGCAGTAAAATGCTAAAATTATTATTTGACTTGTGCTGTTCCCAAGAGACAGAGACAATAGCACAGATTCAAGTACTCGCGCGATATAAAGTCATTCGACTATACGTTTACCAACGGCTGTTGTCGCGTGCAACAAAACACAAGGCTTTTAAAGCGACATTAACGTTCCCCCTTTTTCGCCGTTCACGCAAACCTTAACAAACTATCGAGTACACAAGAGAGGGGATATAACTGCAGTGCCACGAAAATCCACTTCTCCGTCAACTTACACGTGTATATATATATATACACACAGACACGATTTGCGGACCGCTTTCATTACCAACGCGGCGAAGTAGTATTACAATCAAACGGCAATCAAAATATGCCGCTACACGACCATTATATATACACAGCGCGTTCAGTGTTGCAGTAGCAAAAGTTCCCTTTACGATCGCGAGTTATTATATTTTAGTGTGGATCTGTACACTATATATACAGCGCTGTTAAACGTGAAACTGTATTATCTTTTTTAGTCGTTCAACTTTTCTTACAAATTATATATAAAACCGTTCTTTTTTCACCAACCAATGTCACTCGATATCACGCAGTATCTCCATTAATCATGAAGATATATGCGAAATTAAACGACACGTTAATAGTATCTCGAGAAGAATTTTCTAAGAGAGGGTATAAAAGGTTCGATCGGTCCATTTACCCTGACGCGGGGCGCGAGGCGTTTGTTCTAATGAAAAACCCGTCGAACCACCCACCTCGCGTAAAATTGACAGAGAACTAGACGTAATGGCAGACGAGGTCAGCCATCTCTACTATATACAATGTAGGTACATGAAAAAGCCCTTTCCGGATGCTGCTACTGCCAGACATGGCCAGACGATCTTCCGAGTAAACGATTTTCCTCTCTAGCGATCGCGTATAACTTCCTCTCTCTCTCTCTTTGCTTCTACCCTCCACTCTCTCTCTATTCTACGGTGGTTCCTATACGGCTGTCGAGAGCGTGGGCCGGAAATTGCATACGCGCCCCTGCGGAAACGGTAGCTACTACTATACGACACATCAAAGGTTAAAGAGAGAGAGAGACGTCAAACTATACGACGACATCGCGACGAAAATACAAGAATCGACCTCTTCTCCTATATATATATAGTATATAGACGACGACTTTTGTTGCACGAACGTGTATATATATATATATATAGTACGTGACGACTTCTTTTTCGTTGTCGCACCCGTGTCGCTTTTAGGTTGTCTCTTTTTTTTCGAGGTATAGAGGGAGAGAGAGAGAGAGAGAGTTGATAGGGTGAAGTGGTGGCTGAGTGGCGTATAGGAAAGAGAAAGAGAGTAGTAGTAGTGGGTGTATGTATCGGAGAATCGAGAGTGCTCTATATATATATATATGTATATAGCGTAAATGTGGATTGTGAAACGTTGTTGGAGATGGAGACGAGAGATATACGGGGTGTGGGGCGAGTGGTTGCTGGTTTGGGTTGGATATATATAAATGGATTTTTTAGAAGGTGATATTAGTTTTATCTCGGGGGATCAGTACGCGGTGGTAGCGGTATTTATATACAGTTGCGAAATTTCAGCAAAATTCATTCAGGATTTTCTTTGGTCTGTTGCAATATTATATATATGGTTACCGTTGATAAATAATTATTTATGACGTTTAATTAATACATTCTTAGAAATTTATACAGTTTTGTTTTTATGATTTTTCTTGTATTATACGCTGTGGAAACGTGTTTGTTAAAAAAAAAATGTTATCTAGATAATTTTGTAATAACAAGAGGTTAACAAGATCGAAGAATTCCTATATACATGCGTGATGAGAACAGAATTAAAAAAAAAAGTATTGAATATGGTAAATAATATTGAATAAATTCTAGATTTCTTAGAGGTGAGAAGAGAAAATCGAGGTGACAGACTGAAACGAAATATAGGACATTTGCTCACACTTTATTCATCATCTATTATATACCTACAGCCAATATAACCATAAATATTTGATTGAATTCTGCAATTACACAGTTTTGTTTGCTTTTACTTTACAATCCATACCGTGGCAATTTCACCAAGTCGATTACGCCAACGATTACATCGCCTCGCAGTAGTGCTAATCCTTCACCTGCGATACCGTGAAAATTCTCCTAAACATATATACCCCCCTCTCTCTCTCTCTCTTTCTAAAATTCCCAACAGCAAGAATGGAAAAAAAACACCATTCAGCAAACCCGTTCAATTTCGAATCGAGTTTCTTACGCACTCGTCGCGCGATTCGCCGCCGCATGACGAGAAAAAAAAACAAAAATACACCGGCAACTTTTCCAGATAGCCGCGGTAATAATATCAGATCGGCGAAGGAAGTCGTTACGTTATCCTTCGGTTACCGCAACACCAGTCGAGAGAAAGATTTTTATTATATCTTTCTCCCTCTCTCTCTCTCTCTCTCTGTACTACTACTACCACTCGACAACCAAATCTGTACAAATTCCACAGCCGTTCTTATATATACAAACAATCGCACACCGAATTTCTGGAATTTCACGCAGTATATTGAGGCCGCATCACATCATATCTTTCTCTCTCTGTCTCTCTCTTATAAAAGTCCCGTATCACGCGCTCTTTTACCCCTCTCACCAATGCAATGCAATATATATATATATATATATATATATATATATATATATATATATATATACACGCGCTGCTCTCGCGCGTTGCTCTCGTTGCGCTCGCAGCTTATGCAACGACATTGCAACGCGTTGCTGCTGCCGGTGCACTCGTGCGCGCCGCACATATGCGCGCGAGCTTTCTATACGTGTGTACGGCAGCGATTCGCGGTGGAGCACACAGAGAGAGAGATAACCGGTTTGTAGGTATATATATCGAGATAAATCCGCGAAAGTCATTCCCCGTGTGTGTATGTAAGTATGTCTATATGGGATACGTTATACGTATATATGTGCCCGAAATTCGCGCGCACTACTACTACTCGTCGCCCACTTTCACTTCGCTTGGCTGATTGACTTTCGAGAGAGCTTAATTCGGGCCGACACCACCAGCGTGCGACCATATACCGACTGTATATATATGAATATACGGTTGTTTGTTCAAGTGTGTATATATATATATATAAACATACCGGCGTTTAGATTGATAACAAGGTGGCGAATAATTGAATGATGATAAGTTACGTGCAGCTATATAACGACGACTTTTATCCGTCTTTCGTTATTAAAAGCAAACCTCTGAGAGCTATTCATCAGCCGTCTATAATTTGACGCTACGTATTATACACATACACACACGTGTACGTATTCGTTAGAGAATTAATAGATCTACACCACAAACACACACACACGTACGCGAGTGTATATATATATATATACGCGAAATGCAAACCGGACTTAATCGCGGAAGTGAAAGTATATACTATACACATACGCGAGTGAGCGTACATACATACACACACACACACACACGTCGATATATATCGGCGCGGAAAAAGCTTTCCTCGGAAATGATTTTCAAATGTCATATGGATAGAGAGCGCGCCAAGTTAACTCGCGCACGCGCAGTGAATGGAAATTTTCGGAGGTGAATGTGGTGGAGGCACCTCCTTATGTACTCGCGCGAGTGAGAGAAAGAGAGAGAGGGAATGGAAGTGAGTATAGATCACAGGCAGCTTTTCTAACTACCGTCGGTAGTGTAGAGAACGATGCTGTTGCTAGACGGTTAAGTTGCGAGTGTGAGTGAGTGAGAAGGTGCAATTGAAAAGTCATGAGGGGAGGAGGTCGTTGTGATGCGGTGATGATATCGATCAATGCGATTGGATGTGGGATGGGAATTTGTAAATTTACGGGCGTGGTGGAATTTTGAATTTGGGGTGGGAAGTTGGGTGGAAGTTTTGGTCGGAAAGCTTTAATGTTATTAGTTTGGAATGAAATGCGGAATGTGATTTAGATATGTAGATAATGAAGGTGCTGGTAATTCGATAAACTTTAATGAATTATTACGTAGTTGTTGAATATTTGATTGACAAATTAAATTTATGAGGTGAATTTTAATTTTAATTAAGAATACACGATGATTTGAACGAAAGAAAAATGATAAAATGAGTTTTAAAAATTTTTGTACTTTGAAAAATTGAAAAAATAATTAAATTATTTAATTATATGATGAAATAAAATTTTTAAAGTTTGAAAAATATAAATAGTTGGGAATCTAGTTTGTTGTAGGCCTATAACGGCGCTGCGACGCAAGTCAGGATGGCCGAGCGGTCTAAGGCGCTGCGTTCAGGTCGCAGTCCACTCTGTGGGCGTGGGTTCGAATCCCACTTCTGACAATTTTTTTTATTTTATAGACGGACGATTGAAGTATTGACACTTCAGTGAAGCTTGCGGCAATAAAAGTTTAGCGGAAAATATTAGCGATTTTTAAAATTGAACGGAATACTTTGGAACGATAAAACTGTGCTTCGAACGGACTGTGGTAATATTTTTACAAATTTATATGTACTTTTTATGAAATGCTTTATCATATGTGAATGCTAAGAGATAAAATTTATCTGTACGATTGAGTTAAAAATAAATTTTTTAACTAAATCGGTTATTTAATATATATATATATGGAAGAAAAGTTTGAGCTATTTAAATTTTTTTTATTTTTTGGCTTTTTGGAGACAAAGTAGTATATTTCTTGCATACAGTAGTATACAACTTGATAAGTTACTTAAAGATATATTCTTTTTTAATGAGGCTATTTGTAGTTTTCATGATTACAACATGGTTTTTTGTTTTTTCGTTTATTTTTTCTTCTTCTGTACAAAATAATTTCAGTCGTAAAACTTGTTCTTTTCCACCAGCAGACACAGTATCTTCTCGGAACGACGTTTAAAGCCGTGCGTGACTAACGTTTCCACCTGTAAACTTCTACCTACTTAAACTGAAAATATATAATTATATTTCAATCACGTTTGAAAGTGCGCGTTTTTATGAAATAACTTATATGAATAGTAAAATGTTAAAACAAGTGTATGCGCGTGTGCGCTTATCACACGGCATGTTTATTACATAATTCATTATACGAGCTCTAAAAGTAATTCTCTTGAACGTCCATCAGAATAATTATTGCCAGGATATGCCGCGCCGCAGGAAAATCATAATAATGTCTGAAAAGCTTATTAAAGGATTGATGTGAAGTTAACGTGTAATATATTAATATCAAATTTACAGATTATTATTTTAATGAAATTATTCGAGAATATTATAACATTACAAATTAATCTTGAATTTTAGACATCAAGCGCACGTACATTCATGCTTTTCTTGTAAGAAGAAAAAAAAAGTTAAATTATAAATGTTTATATAGTGTTTGCGTAATAAGCTTGCAATTTGTTTCATAAAGCATAGCCCCCATTAGAATAAGCAACGAGCAATCGTTCTTCGCTATCGGAAGCGACTCTTCAAGCCTGATTATTCATCAATCTCCGTACTTAACAGAACTGACACATTTCTAATTAATTACTAGGCACATTCAAAAGACGAGATAAATAGAGAGAGAGAGAGAGAAAAGTTCGCAGTGAGTAATCAAATTGCAATATACCGGTTATACCATTTAACACTTGTTGGATACAGTTCAGTGAACCCAAACACCAAAGTAGTAAACTTCACTCAGCACTATAATATATACCATACACACCACGTCACACGTATACGGCATTAAACGCTACTTAGCGAATTCCCTTTATTACGCGAATAAATCTAACCTAAACTCACTTCTACAGCATTCGACTCCCCCCCCCCCCCTCCTCCCGAACAATTAGAATAATAATATTCCACGCGTATAATAGCGCACTTCTATATATATATATAATTAGCGACCTGCGGCATCTCGCGCCTGTTTTTTTCCAGGCCAAGGCAGTTGGAACCGTTTACAAGGTTAATTCCTCGCGCATTAGCCGGTACTTTACCGCAATAAACGCCCCGTGTCTCATTAATCGTTTCAACCCAATTCAAATCTCTCCGCATATAACACACATACACGCCGATACCGCCTGACATATACACAAAACCGAACGCATTCCACGTATATATATATATATATAAAATACACGCGCGCGCGTACCCGGTAGCGTTTTCGATACATCATTCCTTTGACAGCTTTCGGTATATCATATACATAAAAAAATGCCTATGTAGAAACTAACTTCATTATTATGGCTGTCACATATCGAGCTATATACATATATATATATATATATATATAAAGGTTACGCACAACATGCATTCAAAAACCGTTTTCGTCTACTTATATACAGCAATCCTCTCCTCATGATAAAGAATATACCGCGCAGACACGCTACATCGTGGTGCAGGCGTGAGAGCGACTTGCAAAAGTAGGTGGTAATTGATTACGAAAACCAAAAAAAAAAGAAATACCCACTATAGAGGGGGCAAGATTTTGTCTCGCGGCATTCCGTGCCAATTGCCAGTTGAGCAGCGTGCGCATGCCGATGAATAGGGAAAAGCCACAGCAGCAGCAGCTCTGAGAGAGAGAGAGAGAGAGAAGCATCAGAGGCTAAACGCGCGCGTCACATCAGCCATCTGCTACGCGCAACGACCTAGCGGTTGTTGTGTTCGTCTCTCTATAAGCCCTGAAGCTCTCGCGTGGATTGTCTCCCTCCCGCGCGTCTCTCCGAGAAACCCACTTTCTTCCTAGCTCCTATAGGCGAGTTCATCTGTCCAACGGAACCTTCCTTTCTTGGCATTTGCAGCAGCAGCAGCAGCTGACGGCAGTAGTAGTAGTAGTAGTAGTAGTATAGTAGCCAACAGTATATATAAGGCCTAACTTTTCAGTCAGCGAAGCAGACGATCATCGTCAGTGTCGGCGATCGACCGTTTCGTATAATGATTTTTTTAGATTAACTACTGTGAGAAACACACACATACGATGGATCGTTTGATTTTCATTCATGCATCTAGGTTGAAAACAGAGACGGAGCTTTATAGCCATTTCCATTCGTCGTCGCCTCATTGAACGATCGTAGCATATGCAAGCGCGCATCTCTTTTCTCTCTGGCACTTTGACCCTACCGCAACTAAGATGTGTGTATCTATATATATATATATACCTTTGCTTACTACACTGATGGTCGGGAAACGCGGCAGAGGAATTTCGCTTTGCGCGGCGGCGGCGGCGGTGAGATGCCTATAATCCTGTCCCGGCTGATTATTGCGCGGGTCGAGAGAGAGAAGCTAACTCCTCCCTCTCTGGCTGTTGCGCATTATGCCGTCGCGCCGTTGTCTTCGGTTCCTCTGTACTCTGCCGTCGACAAGCCACTCTCGACGCTGGTCTTGTGTTTTTTCCTTCCCCCCCGCGTTCTCTCTCTCTCTGGGTACACGCCAGGATGAGTCATTTCTCGTTTTGAAGAGTCAATATATGCACAACCAGTCGCCGAGACTCTTGAGTTATATACTTTATTTAGCGATCGTATACCACGAAGTATATACATATATATATGTGTGTATTGTCGATTGGTATGAGAAAGAAATTTGTTATTCGAAAAAGTGGATTTACTAATCGACACGTTATATATACTAATGTGGAATGGACCAACGGTTATCCTACTTCTTTTTTTCGCGCGCTATGTAGTATATATCTATAACTGTTGATGATGACTAAACATCTCATTTGTATGTTATATTTAGGGTTGGGTGTGTAAAAAGTTCCGGAACGGTTGAATAACTCGTCGGGAGAGCATTTTTGATAAAAAAAAAAAATCCTAAATAGGGAAAATATAAGATTTTGAAAAAATTATCAGGTGGAATGGTTATTTTTTTTAAGGATATGCTAAAATGTTGAGCCTTGTAAGGTCCAAGTTTAATTTTATTAATAGGATCATTTATTTTTTAGTCCAAATTTGTTTTCAGCGCCAAATTTTACGTTCAGATTATTGATGGCACTTTTAGGCAGATGATGGGCCTTACGGGTCCAATATCTCTTTTCTCTTACAAAAGTTTGTCATTTTGAGTGCTTCCTATAGCTATACTTACCATTTATTACAGGTGAAAAAAAAAACGATATTAATCTTACAAGAACCCTAAGACCCAAAAATGATTAGTAACACATTTTTATGAGAAAAAACCTATATTGGATCCAAAAATCTCAAAAACTGGCTATATGGATGCCTATAATACCAACCTATTTGAGCGTAAAATTTGGCCCCGAAAACGAATTTGGACTATAAAATAGGGGGTTCCTATTTATACAATTGAACTTAGATCTCATAAGACCCAAAACTTTAGTAGATCCCAAAAAGATAACTTTATTACCCGACAGCTTTTTCAAAACCTTACATCTTCGCTAGTTAATATTTTCAGCGAAAATACTTTCCCGACGACTTATTCGTTCGTTTCGGACCTTTTTCAACACTCTGTATACATATAATACGCACTCACGATCATTAATAGCCATTGCACACGCGACTACGACGATATACATTCGGATACAAATATATATATATATATATATATATATATATATAACTACATACATATCAAACAATCGAATTAACAGTAAATCCCGGTCTGGAAACTGCATATATGTCTCGCGCTTTGTTGTATATACATATATATCCGACCGGGCACGCGTTCACTCGGCCTGCAATATAAGAGATCCCTCAAGCTTCGATCACGTGAAAGGCTGGCATTCATACCCGTAATTAAATCTCGGGGTCCCATTAACGCGCTCAATGCACTTTATTCACGCGCACCGTTACCCCACCTCACCGATTATAATAAGCTGAACTCAAGCCGAGTTCTATCTCGTCGGGGAATGACACTTCAGAACAGAGATACATATATACCTATAGGTCGCGTGCGGTGCAGCAAGAAAGAGAAAGAGGTTCATTCCCACGCACACACGTGCCTACACTTGTGTATATATATATATATAATATTCGACACGTATATAAACAGTTCGATGTGCAGTGCATGCGCGTTATACACGGCTTATTGTAAGTACCGCAAAAATCTGCCTATACTAGAGTATATATATATAGGAGACTGCTCACGCACAGTGGGAAGCATGGTGTAAGTTGGAGAATGCGCTCGTGAACGCGATACATATACTTACCTTGTCACGTGAATATATATCGAACACTAATGTTTCTTCTTTTCTCTTAACTGCGTTCGCGCCCTTATACATTGTATATATATACTATAACACCAGCGGCTCTATCGTCGCTACGATGACTATACGCACATACACGCACGCATATAGTCTTTCGACGCTTATATATATATGGTTCACGGTCGAGAGTATATATAAGAGAGGGTGTATGTATACACACACACACACACACATACACAACGGAAAGAGCTTCAATAACACCTGGCGATCTTTCTTCTCTCCCTCTATATATATACACACGCATAATACTCGCACAATGCGATAATGTATAGAGAGAAGAGCTCACAGTCAATGAACATTTGCACGCGCGCACTCGCGCGCAAGTATATAATTTATCGTTCGATTCAGCTTGCGAGATACGCTGCCGCCGACGCCACTGTGCCGTCGTATATAGCAGCAGTATGAGCTTCGAAGGTATATAGATATATATATATATATAAGGTTTTGATTAGATCTTGGTTTTGTTGGTAACAGAGAGAAGTATTATACGCGGTTTTTCCATATATTTATATACATATACACACACACACGCTAGCTCCTATGTATATGCGTGCGCATATCAACGCTATATAGCTATATTGGTTTTTAAGTGGTGGGATTTTGCTCGTATATGCCTTTTTTCTATATATATACATATACCAGATGGTGGTTTTAACGTCGCGGCTGATACTATGGCAGTAGTAGTAGTAGTAGTAGTAGTAGTAGTAAGACTATCGTACAAAAGAGCTATAGGATTCCGCGTGGTTTGGAAGAAAGAAAAAAAAGATACGACCATAAGTGAAGTACACACATATATATACGCACACGTGCGCGTGGTGGTGTATAGGGCTTTAAAAATGGATTTTATATACGCGTAGAACAAGTTCTAGAAATTTATGTGGGAAGCCGTAGTGGTGGTGGCGGCGAATGGTATAGCGCATCCGCGAGTATTAAAGTTGGTCATAAATATTATAGATATTCCCTTGCCGGTTGTATGTATGTGTGGATAGACGTGTGTTTATATATATATATATATATAAAGGAACGAGCGGGTCGTACGTGCGAGTGCGAACCGCGCTTTTTAAATTAATTTATTATATATGTATACGCTCGTTATAAAATAACGAGAGAAAGAGAGAAGGATTTGCTGGTTACACCAGCAGCAATTACGCAGAATTTCAGATGGGCTTTTCAACAAAATTTCATTTCTCACGATATATAATATATATATATATATATATAAGCCAAATTTCGAAATATTATACATAGACTTTTTTTCTTGTATTTTTTCGTAGAATTTAACTATATTTTTTTCAGACCTGTATAAGAGATTTTTTGAAAATCAAAACCTTAATGAATTTT